>APFE030313463.1:19946-60607 GCA_000404065.3 Pinus taeda | reverse complement strand
TTCAACTAAGTCAAACTGAACACAACTCCATTAACTGCTCATCCAACGCCACAGAACTCAATCACTGAAGTCCTAATTAAAGTCCTCCATGCAATAGCTCAAGTAACCCATAAGAACCACGTATTTCCTTCATGCAATTGCATGTGCCACATCTGTAGCTCGAACTGAAGTGCTCCAAGAGAATAAGATAATGTTTATAGTCCAAATATTATTAAGAACTAATAATATTCAACTGTTCTATTTTTACCTGACAGTCTAAAAATAGACTCTGATCACACTGTTGTGATCAAAAAATAGAAGTCCATCTATTTTTCCCAACATGACCAATCATCCATAAACAACATCCTGCAAATCATAGACCATGATCCATATGTCTAAAAATAGACTTTGCGGCAAAAATAGCCTGCGGGACAACTTAGTGAAGGCGACTCCTTTCCACTAAGCTCCATCATCTTGTTGCATTCTCAACAAGCATTTCTTGTTGCACACTTTTCAACAAACTCCAATTGTTAGGGATCATGAGTCAAGATATTGAATGATCAGAGTGTTGGGTATCAACGATCAGGGTTTTTGGAGATTAAGGATTGTTGGTGAAATTATATGTGTTATAGTTTCCAACATTAAATTATCAATTCGGCGCTCATCAGCTTTGAGGCACAGGCGTAGGGAACGCATGATCAGAGCATCTAGCCTAAACTAGAGGAAGAAATCAATTTGTTGTTTAAGTACAGAATGCGGTTCTAGTTTAAAATGAATCAATTAACAAAATAATATGCTCAAGCAACACAGATTTCTATTCCAAAAGAATATCAATCATCATTCAAATAATCTAACCACTATTTTAAGGTGAACTATGATATCAATCCTATTGATCAGAATGTAAATAAAAGAGAAATAATTGCAAAACTATTGAATTTTGATAAAAGAGAAAAGAACACCTATCTAAAAAGAAATGCTATCCTTATAAACAAAACAGGAACTACTGAAAGATCCTATTCATCTAAAGAAAATCATTATAACTAATCTACGAAAACCTTCAATTTGAAACTCCTAATCTAAATGAAATAAATCACTCGAAAGGAAATTCAAAATCATGAAACTCATAATCGAAATTCAGAATTAAATGAAAACCAAATCAAACTTCAACTATTCCCCGGTCACACATATCCATTGCTTTGACTTGATAAACAAATTCATTTCTACACTACAAAAATTCAATGTAAAGACTATTTTAACAAAACTCAAAGAATCAAATCTTAAACTAATGTTGTAATAAGAATTAATTACTGTTGGAAATGAAATCTGCTAGAGTTAACACTATGATAAAGCTAAAAAAATCAGATCCGGGATTAACACTTATAAAATTAGATCTGAAATTAGCACTGCAGTAAACTCGGAAAATCTCATGCTGATACATACCAAACCATGAATTTAATTCAACCTTTTTCTCATTGGAATATATCTGTAACCATAGGAATACGAGACTGAATTAATCTTGATCAAACACAACGTTGTAGAATTAGAAGTATGCAGGGTATACACTTGAGTTCTTTCCAAGCTTAATTTTTACAAATTCAGATCTGCAACACCATAATATAGATTAAGTACAAAATCAAATAATTTGGAATTCTGAACAATAAGTTTCACTCAATATTCACATTGCAAACCAATTAAATCAATTAAACAAATGTAATTCTAAGATCTACACTAATTATAAGACTTGTTTCCAGAGGTGGTGGATCCTTGCCACTCCTGGAGCAAGTCTAAATTAATTCAATACCGTGCTAAAGATCAAAACACATTAGCAATTACATAATTTAAATGCAAAATACATAAGTTCAAAGCAAATACATCAAAGATTCTAGTGTAAATAGAATTACATCCCAGTTCTTCTACTATTGCTTCTCCTATTGCTGCCCTCTTGTTCTACCACCACCCACATACATGTAGAGAGAACTGGATTTTATAAGGTGCAACCCATGGAAACAATTCACACCCAATGAACTAAAAAAAAATCAAATACGACAGCAAGGCTAAAACAAGTTGTATAAGATCTTTTGGACAATCTTCAAATGGATCACGGTTGGGCTCATTCTCATCAATGCATGGATGGAGGAATCACTTCCTTGTTTAGCACAAGGTCGTTCAGTGAAAAGGCATGCACAACCGAACCGTAGCTGTGGCAAAAAATAGGCAAATCCGAATTTCACTATTAAGTACAAATCTAGATATTTTATATAAATTAGCCTCAAAGAACCCCGCGTATCTTCCAAACCGTAAGGAATTTTAGAAAATTGTTTCACAACTAGTAAACTGGCTATACTGGACCAAAACCCATGTGCCAGATTTTCTTCTTTCGCCTTCACCTGCATGGAAATCGAGGTGGAAGTTGGTAGTTTGAAACTTATTGCAGATTTGTGAAAAATTGTGAATTTCCTTCTAGAGACCCACATGAGTGACCTGGGTGAAATCCAGGTTATGGAAAGGTATTAAAACATAATTTTTTATAATAACCTCTCTCGGTTTCTATGGAAGCATGCCGAAAGTGTCAAAGCCCCAAAATGGTCATTTTTGTACTCTACTAGCTTGTAAAGAAACTTGGCGATGGAACCTTGTGAAAATATGAGCTTAGCGAAACCGTCATTAGTAAATCATGGCATAATCATCTTTAATCATAGAAAAACTAATAAAACTAATGATAATCAACCACGAGGCATCAGATGTGATTTGGCGATAAATGATGGAATTATGATTGAAGTGACAGTGTATATTTGAGTCAGCACCAACCATGTCAATATAGCCACTACAATGAAATTAATTTCTCAGCAACAGTGTTCCTAAAAAATAGGACCAGATGCCCCAGTTTTCTCATCGTGGCCACTTCGTGGTCACACTAGTCAATTTTCTTGCGGTGCAATTAATAACAAATTTCCAAGTGTATAAGGCAATCGTTGTAGTTTTTTGTTAAATACTTCATGCATTGGAAGTATTAGGGGTTGGACCCGAGTCATTTGAACTATCTGTTCTTTTTGGAGCATTGAAATTTTGAGTTGGAGCATCAATAAAAGGACCGTTTGCGAGATACTTGAACTGTGTTAACCTAGTGATGTCTTCCTTTCTGTGATTGAATGTATTGTTGTTTATTCATTGTGCATCATTAAGTCTTATTGTAAAGCAGGAATTCTAGATTAAGATATGTTGTTGGAGCACTTTATTTCTATCTGTGTTTACAATCGAAATGTTTTCCTCTGATGTATGATGAATAAATACTTAATTACTTTTTAATCATTACTTGTATCATTATGCTTCCATCTCATTTCGCATTCTTCTTTTGGATCCAGTAAATATAGTTAGCTTGCCTTGCAAATGCTATGGAAAATTAATGTTACCACCCAGCCTTTGACTCCATAGCCAAATGGAGAAGATTCAAATATGACCCACCCCAACCAAAAAAACAAACAACCAAGAAATCAAGTAATAAATTTCTTTCATTATTACATCTATCCTAACACATTAGAACAATGGAAATAAAGCTAAATCATAAATATACAAAGAGAGCCCTCTTTGAGTCTAGGAGAGCTAGAACCTAGACTCCTAGGCGGTTTGATGTATCTTTTGTAACTTTTTCTTTCCAATCTTCAAAATCATAGAATGATAACGCTCTTCTCATCCTGGAATTCGCATTCAAAAAGTAATCTAAGTTATCCAGTGTCATTGTAGTGAATGCTAAATTTTTCGCCATAACTGCCCTCAGATTCCTTCTAGTTTTGGCATATATCACCTTCTCTGTCGACACTAAGACTAGACCCTGAGCATACTTTGAGAAATATATATACCTCTGTTGCACGATCCTCTTGTTCAAAGGATCAAAAGTTACACTACATACATCCGTGACCCTGTCTTCTAGTGGAGGTGTGATCCCAGTTTCTTTAAATGGAAGATGACCGCCTGTGAGAGGATACTCTCATGGAGTACATGTTTCCTCCTCCATTGGTTGGATGGTATCTTCTTCCTCGAACTGCTCCTCTTCCAGATCCTAAATTAATTTTTCTACTTCAAATCTCAGTGTTGCTTCCTTCATTTCTCTTCTTCTACCATCCTTTTATCTTCTTCTTCTTCTTGTTTCTATTCAATCAAATCATCCTATTAACTTTTCCTCTCCTCCTCTTATATTTCTCCTCTCTCCTTCTCTGCTTGAATAGCTCCTGAATTTAAGGGATAAACCTTCCATTTCTTACTGGTCTCGCCTGTCGAGGAATACCTGATCCTTTTCTTGGGAGCTAGTTTCCTTACTTGAGGTGTTATCTCCTCCTCCTCCTACTTTTGCAAATCCTGAGATAGTGGATCATGGGGTGAATTCACCTCCATCAGTGGATTTTTCTTCATGTTAGCATTATACCAGTGCTTTATTTTCTTATCCTATATTGTGGACAAAGATGAGTACCCGGTATTTTGGTTGATCCTTTGACAATGCATCTTGACAATTCACCTAGGACCGTATCCATGGAAATATTTAGTAGCAAAGTGTAGGCAGTTCAACTCTTGTATCTCTGATGTCATAGTATTGTGAATCTTTTATTCATACAATCTGATCCTCAATGGAAAGATATGCCAAGGGGATTTCTTCCTCATGTGGAGGATATTTGGAAATCCCTAGTCCAGTTGATGCAAAACTTCTTGCATGGCCACTTTGTTGGTCACATATCGTAGCATAGGATGAGGGGATATCTAAAAATTGAAGCACCTAATGTATGTACCCTATGGAGCTGCAAACCAGACCGTGATATCTCGAAGCGACTCTTTACTTGATATTTCATGCAAGGAGGATAAATCTCAAAAATAATGTGAAAGATGACTGCAAAGAAGTGTTCAGCTAACTTGTCATATACACCACTAGAGCTCAACTAGCATAATACTTTGCAGTGAAAGTAGACCAGGAATTTCTCCTCGTGAGTCCAATTCCAATTCATTTCCGGGAACACATATTGTGCATAGGTTCGATCTAAGAGAAATGTAGACATGTAGAATTCCAAAGCCTATTTCACTCTTAAAGATGCTTTTGTCTTCCCAATCTAATGTTGTAATACGAATGATAGGATATCCACCTAATTCAAATCCCTCCCACGGATTACTACTATGTTGAGCATGTATATCCAATTCTCTTAGAACAACTCAACGTTCTTAAGCCCATATAACTGACAATACATAACTATTGGGTACTGATAGACATCTATAAGGATCCTTGTTTGATAAACTGCAGATGGGTGATGGAGAAACTTAGCAAGTTCTCAACACCATGTTTTTATAACATAGTAGTGTCAAGGGTTTCCCATCTATTTTAAAATTCATCATTTGTATATTTGGTGGGCTTGAGGATCTTGTAATATTCATGCATGTGTTCACCATAATAGGTGTCAAGTTGTCTTCCACTCTCGCTACGAAGCACAAGGTGGGATTCATCCATATGCATAATGATCCATTTGATTACTTATGCACATGGCATGACCGAGAATCTACATGCAATCATGTGAATCCTAGACTTCTTGATGTTGATGTATGCATGCAAATATTCTAAGTCCCCAGGAAACCTCTCATGCATGAATGTGTTATATATTTTTCTCCAAGTGACCTGTGTGCTTTTATCAATGAAGCATTGAGTATATGCGTATATGGGAACATTAGGCCTTGTAACTTCCACAGGTTCATCAATGCTTGATTCTAAAAGTTATTTAGAGATCACTTTGTGAGGTGGCATGTCTTCAATAGATGATTACAGAGTGGTAACACTTGTAGCATGAGCACTTGTTTGGGGCAACACACTCATAGTGATAATATTATATTAAAATGGCCTAACTATGTAGAAACACTTGTAAATCACATTCAAGATCCATCACAGATGATAGATCGTGAAAAAATATGAATGATATCATAAAATAGCTTGCATGCAAGAGAAACTACACATGAAAACTAGGGGGGCTCACTTTCAAATCACGAAGGGGACATGGATGGTCATTTAGGGCTTTGTAGTGCGCTCATGCACAAAAGAAAGGAGGAAAATTCAACAAGTTCGCATTGTCACACCCTGAAGGGTTGAAGGGATGGGGGAATCGGCCTTCAGGTCTTCCCTATGAGCCCATGTACTTAAGGAGGCAAGGAGGGCACATTATCGCACTTCAAAGGGACGAAAGTTGAGGTGAACAAGGCTTCGAGCCTTCACAATGTGTCCATGCGCTCTAAGAAAAATAGGGTGCATTGTAGCACTCCAAAAGGATAAATAATGAGGCTTCGTTCCTTCGTCATGCACTCATGCATTCTAAGGAAAAGAGGGCGCATTGTAGCACTCTGAAGGGTCGAAGGAAAATGTTTCTTTCCATCATGATGTGCTCGTGCGCTCAGGAAGAAAACTTGGTCAAATAGGGCGCAATTTTTGAGGTTGATGGGGCTTCAAGCTCAATAAGTGTGCTCTACGTGCTCGATGCTCAAAAAAAAGTTCAATTAATAGGATTTGATGATAAGATGAGGAAGATAAATATCTGTGATGGGCCTCTAAATTAGACATAAATTAAGGCCCATGCCTCTAAATTAGAAAAAAATTAAGGCCCATCTTACCATCCTTCATCACATTAAACCTCTCTTTTTACATTAGATAATGTATTTTTTGTTTGCATTATAATACAAGTATTGTCCTTGATGGCAACTCTACAGGTCAACTCAGTTTTGATAAGAGGCTAATAGGAATATTCAGAGGCATTAGGGCAGTGGTACAGAGGATTAGGAAGATGGAACTAAGGTCTATTGATCAGAATAAAGAAGTTGAAGGAAGAAGATGATGTAAGATAAGTTTAAGAGATACACGTAGGTTCACTTAGTCCAAGCAGTGTATACACACAGGTACTCAGAACAGAAATAACGCATAACGTACACATGCACTCCCACAGAAGACAAAGCACATACATGTTGAAAACCATGGTTTTGGTTTGAGGTATTTGGTCCAAGGTATCTTTGGACCATGATATTGACCCTAGGTATTTAGTCTGAGGTATTCGGTCCGTGGTATTTGATCCAAGGTATTGGCCCTAAGTGGATTCAGTCCATGGTATTGAGAAAGGCCAAAAACTATAGAAAGAAGAGAGGATCATAAGGCCATATGTGCAAGTGAATAAGATTCTAAGGAATACTTCTATTTAAAGTATATTTTATGTTGCAGGGTTATTTTTGGGACTAGATCTGAAATATTTATGTGCACCTTGACTTCAATATTTGATCAAGATCATGAGACCTGAAATGACTTATTCTTGAATGATTTGATATTGGTTGAGGCTAGATTTGATGTTTTCCTTTATCTATCATGATCTGGGTTTGTCTGAAGTCTCGAATTGCAGTAAAGTTCTGAGTCAATATTTACAGATCTGTACACAGGTCCGTCTTGGCAAAAGAGGTTATACACGCAGGTTCTGTTCTTTCAAGTAGTGTATACAAAAGAAAGGCTTGATGTTTAGAGATGACTGATCTATCAGATCAGTATTGTTGATTTATTGTTGCTGCTATTTTACTGTTGTCTATCAATGAAGTCTTCTTAGATCTTAATGTAAATCTGAATGCATAAGGAGGTTGATGTTTGATTGATTGTATAAGTGAGAAGAAGTGTTTTCTATTACCTGCCTGTGTAAAGTTTTGTAAGTTGACAGTAGATGTTCAGTACACTGTTGGTTGGTATAGTTTGTGATTCAGAGATTTTATGATTCAAAATCTTTATAGGTATACATAGGTTGGGCTGAAGGAAGTAGCGTATACATGCAAGTTTTTCTTCATTCAAGTAGCGTATACAGTCTGACACATGATTTTTTGAGGTTTCAGTTGGTTCTGAATGTTGATACAGGTTTTTGGGTTCAACATAGTGTTCTGATGACAGTGATCTAATTATTTCAAATTAATTGCATGTCAATTGATAAAGTTTGAGTTTCTAAATTTCTGATGGGTTATTTATGAGTCAAGGTCTTCATATGTCTTGATATGTGTCAGGAGCATCCAGTCTGGAAATTCTTGAAACGTGGTCCCTGGTGGAAGAGTGGAGTTTTTTGTAGGCTGGCACCTACGTACTAGTAAACATATTGGCTAGTACAAGAGCTAAGGGGTTGTAGCTCCCTTCTAGTAGAAGATGGAGAACGACAGAAGGTTGCAACCCTCTACAGGTAGAAGCCTACTTACTGGTACGAATCAGCACCAGTACAAGATTGTAAACAGTTTGTCTTATTATGAAAAGAAGACAGAGACGACAGCAGTAGGTGGTTTTCACCCACATTGGGTTTCCACCTTAAATCTTAGTGTTCGTATGTGTTTCTTATGTGTAATGGTTTATTATGTTTATACTACACATAGTTACTGTTTAATGATTGATGAAGTATAGATGCACTGATTAAAGATCAACATATGATGAATTAATTGAATCATAATTTTACTGCATAAATGTTGGTTGTCTGAAAGACAGTTGCATGTACACGCTAGTTCCTCTCTCTGAAGTAACGCATATAAATCTGATTATGAAAAAAGAAAAATTCTTGATCTGATAATACTGATTCACCCCCCCTCTCAGTAGTATTTCCAACAATTGGTATCAAAGCCAAGTTCTTCAGAAGAAGCTTGATTGCTTGAAGGAAGATCCATCAATATGAATAATCATGAAAGCATGGGATCCATCACACCGCCAATCTTCGATGGGAACAACTTTTTTTTATTGGAAAATAAGAACCATAAACTATCTACAATCTCTTGGAACAGATGTCTGGGAAATTGTGGAAGGAGGATATAAATTTCTAACAGCAATTCCTATAGACACGGCACGTAAAAAGTAATATGAAACCAATGCCAAAGTTGTCGATACTTTATTGGGGAGTTTGTCACAATCAGAGTTTGTCAAAGTCATGCAGCTCAAATCAGCCAAAGAGATATGGGACAAAATCGTTCAGAGCTACGAAGGAGACTCTCAAGTAAAATGTGCTAAGCTTCAAACTCTCAAAATTCAGTATGAAACTCTTAAGATGCATAGTGATGAGAATATAGCTAGTTACTTATTACATATAGATGAGGTTGTTAATTGTATGAAGAATTTGGGTGAAGAAATAAAGGAAGTTACCTTAGTTGAGAAAATTTTGAGATCTTTGTCTACTAAATTTGAATCAAAAGTGTCTGCCATAGAAGAAAAACAGGATCTGCAGAATATCACTATGACACAACTTCACGGAATCCTAACTTCTTTTGAGATGAGAAAAGGAGGTCCATCAGATATGAGAAAAGCTGCATTTAAACTTCAACAAAAGGAAAATAAAAGGAAGAACACAATAAATCTAGACACATTTCAAAAGAAGAAGATGAGGTAAATTTTGTCAAGAAGCTTCAACGGGGTTCTGGAAGGTTCAGAGGCAAGCTACCTTTCAAATTCTTTGCTTGTGGTAGAGTCGGTCATTATGCTGCCAAATGTCCTCATAAAGATAAATATGAAAAAGGAAAGGAATATGCAAAAGGGAATAGGAAACAAGTTGTGAATAGAAGGAGTTACTATACTCATGAAGATAGTGATGGTTTATCTAATAGTGATGAATATCAAACTGGTCAAGATTACAGACTTCTCATGGCTTATGATAGTGATGATTTTTGGGATAGTTTAGAAGAGGATAGTGATGGTTTATCTAATAGTGATGATTATAGACTTCTCATGGATTATGACAATGATGATTTTTGGGATGCTTTAGAAAAGGAAAACTTTCATGAAGAGATCTCTAAACTCAAAATCTATTTAGAAGAAAAGAATATGATCATAGATACCTTGACATACCAACTTGCTGAAAAATAAAAACACAATGAAAAACAAGAATGTGAAATTGTGGGTCTAAGAAAAGATCTTGAGAAAACAAAATCTCTCAATCTTAGATTTGCTAAAGGATTAGAAAATTTAAATGAAATTATCAAAGTTCAACGTTCTCCTCTGATAAATATAGGTTTTGGATGTACCGAAGAAGCATCTCAATCACAGAAACCATCAACCTCCACCAAAAGCTACCTTGATGCATTTTAGACCAGTGAATAGTATGACAATTGTCAACAAAGGCATAAAGCTGATCACCGGGTAAATCATACTCAATTTTCTCCAAGGATGAATATCAATATAAGCCACAACCAACCTCAGGCAAATCATACTCAATTTTCTCCAAAGATGAATATCAATAGAAACTACAATCAATAGGTAAATAGACTCGATAGTCGCAGAAACTTCTTTAATGGGCAATTTTTTTCATGTCATAATTTTGGGCACAAAGTTGCTTAATGAGTTGCTTACAAAACCATCGTGACTAGAGAAGCACGAAATCAATGGAATGTAATAGGGATTAAGGGAAATTCTTATAATAACTTTTCTCCTCTTGAAAATGAAATAGAATGCTCAATTTGTAACAACTTTGGTCATGAAGAATCTAAATGCAGGAGAAAATTTCGGCAAACACCTCAAAAGGGGAAAACACCATTAAATCCCAATTACGGAGAAGGAAAGAATCTTAAACAGAAAGATTTGGTATAGCCTTATATGCAGAAGGATAAGAAAATCAGTGGTACATCGACAGTGGATGCTCCAAACATATGACAGGTGATAATAATAAACTTCACTCATATAATGCCTTAGAAAAGGAAAAGAATGTCTCATTTGGAAATGACACTCTAGCTGTCATAAAAGGTAAAGGTTTTGTTTTCTTGAAAGAAAAGGTTAAAGATGGAAATGTTATGTATGTAGATGGTTTAAAGAATAACCTGTTGAGTGTCAATCAAATGTGTGATCAAGGAAATGAAGTGTTGTTTCGATCAAACGGATGTGTTGTTTGTGAGCTTGATACATGAGAGACCGTGATCAAAGGTACAAGAACTCCAAACAACTTATACATACTCAAAGGAGGACAACAACAGTGCTATCTAAGCAAAAATGATGAAAATTAGTTGTAACATAAAAGATTGGGACATCTAAGCTTTTCTCAAATAAGAAAGGTATACAGACTCAAGGTTTTTCATGATCTTCCAGATATCATCATCCCAGAAAATACAATATGAAAACCATGTTAAATTAATACGCAAACCAGAGTTCACTTCATGGAAAAAGAAGGGTCGGCTAGTAAGCCTCTTGAACTTATCCATATTGATTTATGTAGACCAACAAGGAAAAAGTCGCCTCGTGGAACTCCTGCAACCTTCTGGGGTGAAGCTGCATTCGCTGCCGTGACTATTCTCAACAAAGCAAATGTTCAAGTAAATAGCACTCAAGCTCCACATGAACTTTGGTATGGTAAGAATCCTACTATAAAACAATTTAAAGTTTTTGGAAGCAAATGATTTGTCAAAAGGACTGATAAAAAACTTGGTAAGTTTGAAACCAGAGCAGATGAAGGGATTCTTCTTGGTTATTCTTGCAAAAGTAAAGGATATAAATGTTATAATAAGAGACTTGGGAAAATTATTGAAAGCATTGATGTTGTAGTTGATGAAGCATGCAAAAATCCAAAACAGATAAAATCAACATAATATTATGGGAATGAGGAAGATGGGGATTACATTCCCACATCAAAACAAAATTCTATTGAAGAAGAAACCAATGAAGCACCAGAAGAAGATATAATGGTAGAAGAAAAGACTTCGTCCAGGTATGTTTAGAAAAATCATCTAGAAACTCAAATTTTAGGAGAAAGGGAGGCTGGTGTACAGACAAGTAGAACTATTACAAGGACCTCAAGCTATCTAGCATTACTATCCTCCACCGAACCTCAAAATGTAAATGAAGCATGCAAAGATGAATGTTGGGTCAAGGCCATGGATGAAGAACTTGAGAAAATTAAAAATAATGACACTTGAGAATTAGTTCCTAGACCTCATGATAAAAATATTATAGGAACTAAATGGATATTCAAGAACAAGTCATTAGAAACAAGGCAAGAATTATTTTTAAAGGGTATGCTCAATAAGAAGGTATAGATTTTGAAGAAAATTTTGCACCTGTTGCCAGACTTGAAGCCATAAGAATGTTTATTACTCTTTCTAGTTTTCGGAAATTCAAAGTGTACCAAATTGATGTAAAATCAGCCTTCCTTAATGGATATTTAGAAGAACAAGTTTATATTGAACAGCCAGAAGGATTCATTCTTGGAAATGATGCAAAATTTGTATGCAGACTCAAAAAGGCTCTCTATGGCCTGAAATAGGCTCCAAGGGCTTGGTATTACCGCCTTGACAAATATCTACACCAACAAGGTTTTACAAAAGGTTCTGCAGATAACAATTTATATACAAAGGTTGAAAATGATAGATTGCTAATTATTATTGTTTATGTTGCTGATATCATTTTTGGTAGCAATGAAGAATCCATGAGTCAGAATTTTGCTTTAGTAATGTAACAAGAATTTGAAATGTCCTTGCTTGGTGAACTTACCTATTTTCTTGGTCTACAAGTTTAGCAAACTAAAGATGGATGCAGCCTCAACTCAAATAATGAATCAGCAACAGTACATCAACCAACTTACAGATCCATGATTGGAATTATGCTTTATCTAACAGGTACCCGACCTGACATCATGCATGCAGTAGGAATAGTTTGAAGATTCCAAGAAAATCCAAAGGAATCACACCTTCAGGCAGTCAAAAGAATTTTCAAATATATTCAAGGAACTCAGGACTTTGGACTATGGTATCCTAGAGATGCATATCTTACTCTTCATGCATATACAAATGTAGATTTGGCAGGAAGTGTTGATGATAGAAAAAGCACTAGTGGTGGTGCATTCTATATGAGTTCCAGGTTAGTGTCTTGGTTCAGCAAGAAACAAAGTTCAATTTCTTTATCTATAGCTGAAGCAGAATATGTGGCTACTGCATCTTGCTGCACACAACTACTTTGGATGATGCAAACTTTACAAGACATTCATATCACATGTACTCCACCCATCTCCATTCTATGTGATAATACAAGTGCCATCAATATTTCAAAGAATCCAGTCATGCATTCCAAGACCAAGCACATACCCACCAAGTACCATTTCCTACGAGAACAAGTGCTTGAACAAAAGGTCAAATTTGAGTAGGTCCCCTCCAAGGAACAAGTTGCGGATATATTCATTAAACCATTGCCTAGAGAAACATTTGAATATCTCTGACAAAATTTGGGAGTTGTTGCTATATCATCCTGCTGTTAAATCCAGTTTTTAAGAGGAAGTTTACTACATGTTGATTTCATGAAGTATATGCACAGGTACACGCGGGTTGCCTTGGCTGAAAGTGCGTATATGTTTTTCTAACAAAAAAAAACAGTGGTAGCACAGGTTCAGGGGGAGCATTCACATTCCACATTGTTGGCATTATGGTTGCTGAACTTAGCTATTTCTTAGTTGCATCAGTCATTGGTGTGATATGACTTCTTCTGTCATGGTCTATATTTCAATGAGTTCTATTGGTCATATGATGTAATTTATTTCCCAAATATCCTTGGGATGGATGATGTAGTAATTGTTGTATTTCTGTCATGTATAAACTTTGGTATATCCCCACTTGGTTGGGAAGATGAGTCAAATATGGTGTATCCCCACTTGGTTGGGAAGATGAGTCAAATATGGTGTATCCCCACTTGGCTGGGTGATTGATGTATGTATGAGTTCGTGGTCATAGGGAGGTCATACTCACATTGTTGAGTTATAGTTTCATGTTATTATATTGAATCATCTTTCTACAGACTCGGCATGTACTCAGGGGGAGTATGGATAACATCATGCAAAGGAGGTGAGTAGAGTGGTCCGCCCTTTGCCCTTGATGTCAAAGGGGGAGAGTATTTTGGTATTATGATGTTGTATGGTATCTCTAACAGTCTTTACAACTTGTAGTAGTCAACACCATCATGGTTGCAGGTTTTGTTCTTTCAAGTAGCGTATACAAAAGAAAGGCTTGATGTTCAGAGATGACTGATCTATGAGATCAGTATTGTTGATTTATTGCTATTACTATTTTACTGTTGTCTGCCAATGAAGTATTCTTAGATCTGAATGTAAATCTGAATGCATAAGGAGGTTGATATTTGATTGATTGTATAAGTGAGAAGAAGTGTTTTCTGTTGCCTGCCTGTGTAAAGTTTTGTCAGTTGACAGTAGATGTTCAGTACATTGTTGGTTGGTATAGTTTGTGATTCAGAGATTTTATGATTTAGAATCTTTAGAGGTATACATAGGTTGGGCTAAAGGAAGTAGCATATACACACGAGTTTTTCTTCATTGAAGTATCGTGTACAGTCTGACACGTGAATTTTTTAGGTTTAAGTTGGTTCTGAATGTTGATACAGGTTTTTGGGTTCAACACAGTGTTCTGATGACAGTGATTTAATTGTTTCAGATTAACTGCATGTTGGTTGATGAAGTTTGAGTTTCTAAATTACTAATGGGTTATTGATGAGTCATGGTCTTCATATGTCTTGATATGTGCCAGGAGCATCCAATATTAAAATTCATGAAACGTGGTCCCTTGTGGAAGAGTGGAGTTTTCTGTAGGTTGACACCTATGTACTAGTAAACATATTAGCTAGTACAAGAACTAAGGAGTTGTAGCTCCCTTCCAGTAGAAGTTGGAGAACAAGATAAGGTTGTAACCTTCTGCAGGTAGAAACCTACGCACTGTTATGAGTCTACACCAGTACAATATTGTAAACATATTTTCTTATTACTAAAATAAAACTGAGACGACAGCAAGAGGTGGTTTTCACCCATATCGGGTTTCCACCTTAAATCTTGGTCTTCATGGGTGTTGCTTATGTATAATGGTTTATTATGTTTATACTGCACATGGTTATTTCTTAATGATTAATGAAGTACAGATGCACTGATTAAAGATCAACATATGATGAATTAACTGAATCATAAGTTTACTGCATAAACGTTGATTGCCTGAAAGACAGTTGCGTGTACACGCTAGTTCCCCTATTTGAAGTAGCGTATATAAATCTGATTATGAAAAAGAAAAATTCGTGATCTGATAATACTGATTCACCCCCCCTCTTAGTATTATTTCCAACATTTTTAACTTTAATATGCTCATTAGGAAGGTTTATGGATAATTGCATATTTGTGTCTAATATTATTAATTTATGTGGAATATTGTGAATATATTGGGCAGATTATGAAGATTTGGAGGAGAATATAATTTAGGGACTTGCTCCCTACTATAGGAGGATCAATATTAAATAATAAATAAACAAGATATTCTGGAATTATGGCATAGATAGTGGAGCTCCAATGATTGAGAAAATCTAGGAATGTGTTCCCTGCCATTTAATCAGATTCCTAGTATTGGGAACTAGATCCACTAATCAAGGGATTTTGGTGTGGAAAGCTTCCTCCTTTCATGGGGAATGATTCCTTATCACTTTTCATAAGTACCAAGTCGAATTTTCCTCTAGGGGTGGATTTTTATTAGTTGTCTTGTGGACAGAGCTCGTATTTTTGCGGCTCCACTGTCATTTATTGCAGGGTTGTAATTGTATGGATGGAAATAATGAAGATTGGTGCCATGTTCAGCTTCTAAATCTTGGTCTCCTCCATAGGATTCTAATATTCCTTGGGCTTGGTCATGTCGGGAGCCTTATATCCCTTTTTTATCATTTATTTTTCTTCTTTTCACTTCTTATTCACATGCATCTCTTGTTCTTGTTTTCTTCTATTTCTGCATTTAGTATTAATGATTTCTTGTTGTAGGATTGGATTAAATGGTAGAAGTAAGTTATTTTGCAAGATCAAAAGCATAATTTCATTATTGGAACAACTTCGGAAGGTCATAATAATCATTGAGCTACTTGGATTAGTTTGTTTATTCCCAAATCTAGATTTTTGGAAGTCCCTTGTAGCAAATAATAGTAAATTTCTGCTATTTTTTAGAACATGCTAATGAGTTGCAATCGAGTTTATTTCACTTGAATTAGATCACAAAAAAATTCTACTTAATAACAAAATTAGCCCATTGCATTTTCACTTGATTAGGTTAGGAATTTGATAGATTTACTAGCTCACTAGTTCTCGAATTTCTATATTTTAGACTAATAATTTTCTGTCATTTTTTAGCATGGGTTAACAGGTCTTTTTGAGTGATTCCACTTGGAATGGAGACCTAAGACATCCTAGTCAATAAAAAAAATTTGTCCCATCCAATTTGAATTTGATTTGGTTGGTCATTGGGTTAATTATAACTCCCTATAACAAATATGTTGTTTCCTGTAGTAAACTACAAGAAACCCTATAGTACTCTTCCAACATGTATATAATTGCCCCAGTTTGCTAAAAAATATTGGTTTTGGTTCCTTAGGGTTGAATCATGTCCCTTAGTGTCTAAATCAATGATTAGGGAAGACTAAAGACCACTTAGGACTTTCCTCTTTACCCATGCAAAACATTTCAGCGATTTGGGCTAATGGACATATTTATGAAATAGATAATACAATGATGATTGCCACATCCAATGAACTTTGTTAATGGATATAAACTATTTAAAATGTAATGGATGACATTTAATTCATGATATTTACTTTATGCAATTAGAATATGTTTCTTTCCTTGTATTTTATTTCTTGCAATAGGTTAAGTTCGTCGTTTTGAGCATTTCATTTTCTTCAATTAGTTTAGGACTTGATTTCATTACATGCACTCCATTACATCATGACAATGAAGGAAGGACACATTTATGATGCACATATAGTGCCGATAGCTATTAAGTCTGTACAAACCCCGAGTTGATAATTAAAGTTGGTAGCCTTGGGAGTTGTAGCATTCTTGTTGCAATACCAAAGCTCATCATTTGTTACTATCGGAAACACAGATTTACTACCGAATGTCTTAGTTTTCATCTAAAGGCGTTTTTAAGGTTTTAGAGGTGTTCAAATGGTGAAAAAATGTAGCAAAAGGTTCAAAAAGGATGTGGAAGACCTTTCCAAACTGAAAAATATTCAAGAACCCATCTTGAATAAGAGGAATAAGTCAAGCTAATGGTCTCAAGAAACAATGATTTTCTATGCACAAACAATTTTGGAAAAATGAGTGAAAATGGAATGAAGGTTTCAAGGGAGAGGATATGAATGAAATGGATCTAAAAGCTAATAGAGTTCACTTGCAAAGAGGATATTTATGTTTTTTCTTGAAACACTATTAAACAATCATGAAAAGAACAACTACATTTTTGTGTTTGTCCTTGCAGAACTTACAACCAAAATTCTTAAGAGAAAGGACCAAGGAATGCATAATAGAGAGGCCACCAGGGCCATGAATGAGGCACAATGAGGTCACTAATTTTCTTAGAGGATGAGCAACACTTTCAGCAGGGGGATATGATGGGCCTCTAAATTAGACATAAATTAAGGCCCATCTTACCATCCTTCACCACATTAAACCTCACTTTTTGTATTAGATAATGTATTTTTAACTTTAATATGTTCATTAGGAAGGTTTATGGATAATTGCATATTTATGCCTAATATTATTTATTTTTGTGGAATACTGTGAGAATATTGGGCAGATTATGAATATTTGGAAGAGATAATTTAGGGACTTTCTCCCTACCGTAGGAGGATCAATATTAAATAATAAATCAACAAGATATTTTGGAATTATGGCACAGATTGTGGAGCTCCAATGATTGAGAAAATCTAGGAATGTGTTCCATGCCATTTAATGTAGATTCCTAGTATTCGGAACCAAATCCACTAATCAAGGGATTTTGGTGGAGAAAGCTTCCTCCTTTCACAGGGAATGATTCCTAATCATTTTTTATAAGTACCGAGTCAAATTTTCCTATAGGGGTTGATTTTTCTTAGTCTTCTTGTGGAGAGAACTCGTATTTTTGCAGCTCCACTGTCATTTTTTGCAAGGATGTAATTGTATTGATGGAAATAATGAATATTGGTGACATGTTCAGCTTCTAAATCTTGGTCTCCTTCATAGGAATCTGATTTTACTTGGGCTTGGCCATCCCAGGAGCCTCATAGCCCTTTTGTATCATTTACTTTTCTTCATTTCACTTCTTATTCACATGTATCTCTTGTTTTTATTTTTTCTTATTTCTTCATTTAGTATTAATGATTTCTTGTTGTAGGATTGGGTTAAATGGTTGAAGTAAGTTATTTTGCAGGATCAAAAGCATCATTTCATCATTGGAACAACTTTGGAAGGTCATAGTAATCATTGAGCTACTTGGATTAGCTTGCTTATTTATGCTAAAACATTAAATTTGTGCTATTTTTTAGAGCATGCTAATGAGCTTCAATCGAGTTGATTCCACTTGCATTTGATCAAAAAAACAATCTAGTTAATAACAAAAACTACCCCATTGCATTTTCACTTGATAGGTTAGGCATTTGATAGATTTACTAGCTCACTAGTTCTCAAATTTCTATATTTTAGACTAGTAATTTTCTTCCATTTTTTAGCATGGGTTAACAGAGGTATTTTTGAGTGATTCCACTTGGAATGGAGACCTAAGACATCCTAGTCAATAAAAATATGTGTCCCATCCAATTTGGATTTGATTTGGTTGGTCATTCGGTGAATTATAACTACCTATAGCAAATCTGTTGTTTCTTGTAGTAAACTATAGGAAACCCTGTATTACTCTTCCACCGTATATATACTTGCCTCGATTTGCTCAAAAAGATTGGTTTTGGTCCCTTAGGGTTGAATCATGACCCCTAGGCTCTAAATCAATTATTAGGGAATACTAAATACCACTTAGTACTTGCCTCTTTACCCATGCAAAACATTTCAACGATTTGGGCTAATGGACAGATTTATGAAATAGATAATACAATGATGATTGCCACATCCAATGAAATCCGTTAATGGATCTAAACTCGTTGAAATGTAATCGTTGAAATTCAATTCATTATATTTACTTTATGCAATTAGAGCATGTTTCTTTCCTTGTATTTTCTTTCTTGCAATAGGTTAAGATTTCCATTTTGAGCATTTCATTTTATGCAATTAGTTTAGGACTTGATTTCATTACATTCACTCCATTACATCATGGCAACGAAGTAAGGACACATTGTATGTTGCACATATAGTGTCGATACCTATTAAGTTTTTACAAACCCCAGGTTGATAATTAAAGTCGATAGCCTTGGGAGTTGCAACATTCTTGTTGCAATATCGAGGCTCATTAATCTGCAAGGCTTTATAGTTATTGTCGCATGCATGGTGGAAGATAGAAGGTTTCAAGAATTTGAATAGTTTATTGCATGCAGTAGTGGATTAACACTTTCAACACGAAGATGTAGCATAAACGCCAGCAAAAAAATTGAAAAACAAGAAATCAACAACAAGAAAAGCAAGATTTGGTAGTGAAATGATGAAATGCAATAGAAGGATTTGACATGCAAACTTACTTGCAGCACTGGTTATGAAGATCTTCTTGATTCCCTAGTTGTGCACTAAACTCAAATGAAATACTTATGCAAAGAATGATTAACTTGGTTTATTTAAAGAAATTAACATGCAAAATTGATCCATGCATGAGTGTGCCACTTAGGGCGTACTTTCTCAGCATGAAGGAGTGCACTCAAGCAGGGCACACTCCTTCAATCGAAGGGAGTTTTCTCAACTCAAGTGCATGTCTTCGTCAACTTAAAGTGTGATTTTGTATTTTGTGAGATATTTTCTTGCTTTTGTTTGATTTTTCATGCTTTTTGAGTGCTTTTCGGGTGTGTGGATGGCAATAAGGAAAGTTTCTAAGTCAAGAAAGATGATGATTTCACCTAACCATGGATTACTTAACTTATGTGCTTCTAATGGTTAATTGACGACCCTTAAGAAACATTGACTTAGGAGGATACGACACTAGGAGAAAACACATAACAAACAACATAATTACTTAAGAGGGCTTAAAATGACATTTATCTTAGGCTCCAAAATCGACATAGGAAAAATTTTTGGATGGTCATTGTCGTAGCAACAACACTTGGCGACACATTGGGAGAACCCCAACTTCTTTGAAATGGTTTCGTTGTAAGCGCAGAGTCTCATTCCTTCAGAAAGTATTGATTCAATCAGTGGGTTATCTCATCTCCCTAAAGATATAGTCTCCCTTGTTCCATTACTCAACATAACACAACAATATAATAAATTACATCATTATATTATCAATGTAAGTAAGGGTAATATAGTGTGGGCAAATGAAATAATTAGAGTATGAGTTTTACATCTATGGAGTTTCTCTGCTACCAGCATGCTTGGACAGTACCTCGACACAGTCACTTTAAGAAAATAAATGTTGCTTTACAACCAGCAAGCATGGATAGTACCTAGACGAAGTCGCTTACTTCACATCCATACACAGGAAGACTTTCTCTTCTTTAACCCCTTATGTTTTATTTTCCTTTCATAGAATTGTGCATAGGCACTTATTATTTTCACAGGTGGAAGAGGGATCCCGACTTATTGAGAGCAGAGGAGAGGAGTTTATTCCTTCATAGAAAATTTTAGACCTCTGATGTTTTGATCGCTAAAAGTTTTCCCCTTATCTTACTCTACATAGATAGATATGCCATAACGGACATATTCATAACAAGACTGAGAGAAGGAATGGGAACCCTAAATAGATGTTATCTTCATGGTTTTCTTACAACTTCCCAACTAAAGGATCATATTTTCCATCACTAATTTATCAACTGAAAAGAGATAAACCAAATAAATGAAGAGGGTAACAGATAAGTCAAGGGATGTGTGTACTTCAACTTTCCATTCACAAAAGTTAAGCCACATCATCTTAAATCTGAAACCAACTTTATTCAAAGACAAATCAAATCAAAAGAGTAAAACTAAAACATGAGAGATGAAATCACAAAACAAGAATGCAGTGCATCTAACTACATGCAACATATCCTAACCTATCCTACACATTGGTGGGTCAGGTCATGTGAAGTGAAATTTCCAATGTAGCCACAGAAGTTGCTCCTAGCCTTGAGACCATAAGATGTGATCATGAAGGATTAGAACAAAATACAATGCATTAAACCAAAGAAACCATGCAAACATATGCATTGACCGATGGAAACGGGAAGTGCAATCACAATGGTATAATTCCCTCGATTGATCTACCACACAATAAACTTCACAAAAGAAAAAATCACTAGGCCTATGACCATACAAAACCTTTCGAAAGGTATGAAGTAAAATCCATATGACATAGTTCCAAATTTAAAAGAATATTCAAGTGAGTCCACAATGGGATCATGGAAACAACCTTTAGGAAATATAAGCAAGAACGAACAAACAAAGACAAATCCATATCATAAACAATTTTTTCAGGTTGACCATAATCCAAGCTATCGTGCACGTGAAATTCTTTGATGGACGATTGAAAATATTCATTAATAGTCTCCTTGGTTTCCACATTATAGATTAGATATTTTCTTGAGATGAGATGCAACAGTGTAAAATCAGTAGTCAAATAAATCTCCTCCCTTGGGGGTTGAAAAAATTTACATGGATAAAATGAGCATCCCTTAGGAGAGAGTCAAAATCGCATGTGGTGACCAGAGTGATGAAACTTTGTAAAAGAAACACAAACTGACTAAACTCACAAATATCATCATGTTGATAGGAACCTAACATAACCATCAAACTATGTTGAAGTGCCCTACTCACCTAACTTAAACTTTGAATCCTGACAAGATTGAAAAAACAAATTCAATTTCTTATCAAACCAAGGTTCATTAATCAAATAATGAGATTCAGAAGAAGATAGATTTTCAAGGTTACTGCAAAAGTATTTATTGTAAGTGTGTCATTTTCTTGATCAAATGGAGATATACCTAAAAGGAATTCATCGATAACCACCTCAGACTCCATTTGAAATTGTTGCAAATTAGAATCTTCATGTACAAACAAATATCCATCCATACTACTTGGAAAATCATCACCGTATAGTTCAGGCAGAAGAAAATCATCGGGGTCATGATCATCCAAGGTTTCTTCTTTATTAATGGATGGAATATCGAATGGACAAATATCAAGATTAGAAGATGGTTGATTGATAAAATCGGATGAATCATTGTTGGGGGAAAGATGTGAAACAAAATTTAGTTCTTCATCTACTAATTGATCTTCCGATCTAATGATCGGTTGAGGTTCAAAACGTGGAACACCAAAAGGATGAGGACATGGAACAAAAGGAAGATTTGGTTCTTCCTCGGGATGCTGAAATTATTTTGGATCGGGAGGACATGAGAAATCAAATTTAAAGGATTTTATTGACATGTGTACTATGAAACTAAATTTATCACCTAAGAACTTCTAGTCCACATCCTTGTCTAGGAACTCATAACAAAGATGAAGGAATCAATCAAAAAAATGTTAAATCTATTCATTTGGTTCCATTTTAAGTTGATTGATTTCATTAAGGACATCTTGATATTTGTACTAATCAAAAACATTACGAAGTTCGTTGACCAAATACCTAAAAGATGTAATAGAAGAAGCGGGTAGATAATAACACCATTTCTTTGTATGACCATCTAATGTAAGGGTAAACAACAACGCATGAATCTCTTCTAAACATACCCTGTTCAAGAAGTAGAATTGGACAAATTCAACAACATAATCAATGACAAGTTTTGCACCCTCACCATAAAATTTAAATCTTTACAATTTATGAAGAGAGGATTGAAAGATTTAAGGCTTTAGTAAAATAGCTCGAGATTATGATCTAGGATGAAGCCATTGAAGCTAATAAATTTAAAAGTAATTCAAATTCTTAGCTTGTCACTTGGCCCTCCTTTAGCACCAAGAATGTTGGTGGCAACATTGTAAGGGGATATCCCCAATGAGAAGTCCCAATTAGACCTCACACTTTTTGGTGTGGGAGTTCCATCCATTCATACTATCTGGCTACTGTTGGAATGATTTAAAGATATGCCTTAGATAACAGCCAACACAATAGAACACACACTACTTTAGGGGAGCAAGAATGTGAGATTTGTGAGACATCCAATGTGAGGTATACAAGGGGGACTTCCACGGCTGCTGAGGGGAAAAGCCAATGGTTATAAAAATAATAGTAATATCCTAAATGGGGACCCAGGAATAAAGAGAAAGGCTTGTTGAGTACCTATAGATTAGTCCATATAGTAAACAACAATTGTTAAAGAATAACAACATCCATTCAATAATAGCCATAACTAAGCAACAAATTAGTTCATTAACTTAGTATGTGAATAAAGCAACATATACCATAAAAATAACTAGAATAGTGAAACTACAACTATGATACATGTATGAAGTAAAGTTAGCTCATTGAAATTTTGATTAAAAGTGTAAGATGCCAAGTACATTGTTACATATATGAAACATTGTATCCAATACTGGAGCACGAAGCCACAACTTTCTTCTCCAAAGAATGATCTATCTCCTATGTTTTACAAGAGAAACCAAGGCAAGATCTATAGAATCTAAAGCATTCTAAAATCCATGACCCAAAAAATCCTTTTGCTTGATTTATGATGATCTATTTATAACAATTACAGTGACCTTTGAGCTTCCTAATGACTTTTCAACTCCTATGACTATCCATATTCACTACATGACTCTTTACATTCCAATGTGTGGATTTTCATATTCCACATGTGTCCCTTGGACTTCATTTCATAATATTTTTTACATAAGAAAATTTACAAATGATACGATGGCATAATAAGAAAAAAATGACTATGGGACAAAACTCAGCAAATAGATGAATCATTTTCTTCTTCATGGAGTTCACTTGTAATGTAAGTGTGTGATGTTGTGAACTCTTTTGTGATGACTTCGACCTGGATTGGAAAGTACCCTTTGTAGCACACCTTTACCTCTAGTGCCTTTGTTAGTATGTTCTTGGAGCTTGATTGTACATTATTCCACATCCATGAGAACTTCATGTGCGCTTTGGCTACATGTCTCTGAACTGTTCCGAACTTGTGTTACAATGAGGCTCGAAGGCCTATTTATTATTGAGAAACAATGGAAAACCCTTCACATTCCAAATCCGACCCTTAGAAGATGAAACGCCAAATTGTGGGCCCCGTTTTGGGTAAATTGGTACATCAATTTCCCGGGGTCGTAACTTTGGCATACGATCTCCGTTTGACGCGTATGATAGCTCGTTAGAAAGATCTATCCGAGAACTACCATTGTTGGAACGGGCAACATTGGCCCGTTATTGCCCCCAAATTCCCCAAAAAACGTCGTTTAGGGCCTCAAAACGGCTCCGGAAGTTCAGGACCCGAAAAACTGCTAAAAATAGTAAGTTGTGCTACAATTAAGGAAACTGAAAATGTTGAAAGAGACAATTGTGGGGGTCCAAATGGGATAGGTGGGTGGCCACCAATATCCACCTGGATCAATGCTCACAGGCAATCAAAGCTTCTCACAAGCCTTCTCCTCTACCCTCCAAGCCTCCTATTTCCTTGCATAGTTTCTCCTAGGTGATCCTTCTATTACCAAGTGGAATACTGATCTCTCATGCTGATCTCACACCCTGTAAAACTGTGCAATCCTCAAGGAACCTCTCCTTCTGCATACATGAGTTTCCTTTATAGGAGAAAAAATGCAACTGATAGTACACTATCCCTATCTTTAATCTCAATTGGGTCTTTCTCAGAATAGTTATGTGTGAGTTAATGATGAGAGAATCTTCAGTTATCTGGAGTACACTAGTTGGATACATGCATGCATTAACTGACTGAACTCACAATTAGTTCCTCAAACAGTTTAGAGCTAATTTAACTGGACTTAACTTAGTAAACTGAGCTAAGTAATTCCAACTCAAATACAACTCAATCTTATCTCCTTAATTAATGGATAATCTCCTTAATTTAAGGGATAATTGTTGCATGACTTCAGAAAGACTTCTAACTTGAATTTCTCCAACTAATTAACTCAAGATGAATTAATTAATTATTTTTCAAGCAGCTGGTGAGACTAAATTTGAATTTGAATTCTCAATTTTAATTCAAGGACAAATTAAAATTGGATTATTCTTGTTGCCACATTTCAACAGAAACGTCGTCTTTTCTCTAGACCAATCCTCCCCATTCCATATCTATAATAGTCAATTGAGAATGAGACAGATTCCTCCAACTATGTTGTTAGTGCAATCCTCATTCAAAAAGGACATATAGTGGCCTATCACAATGCCACACTGACTAACATTGTCTGGAGATATCCCACCCATGACAAGGAGATGTATTCCATCGTGTAGACCTATTAGTAATGGAAACATTATATTCTAGGGAAGGAGATGATCATCCACATGGATCAACATCCTCTTCAATTTATGCAGACACAGGGGAATTTGTAGAATGACCAACATAAAAAATTGTCCACATATCAACAACAATTTTATTTGAACATTAAATACAAGAAGGGTAGCACCAATTATGTCGTAAATTTCCTATGTCGACCCCTAGTTGTGGCACTAACCATTGTTCTCAACTATTATGGGAACGACTTTTGGATAGCCAACGATATACAACAATGCTCCAAAAAAAAATTCACATACCAGATGTTGATGATAGGAAAGCAAGTTCCAGACTTCCATCTCTAGGATGCATTTTTGTGCTACCTGGCACACCTCTGTGTTCCTTCAAGAGAGCGTGCTAAGATGATCTAGGAGGTACATTACAGTTGAGTAGTAGGCCGCTTTGGTGTTGATAAGACAGTGGTAGTACTATAGAGTATTTTTATTGGTCGAATTTTCAACAAGATGTTTGAGGGTATATCAAATCCTGCACTACTTACACCATTGCCAAACCAACCATTAAGAAGCAAGGCCTGTACACCCTCTGCTTACTCCCAACTAACCTTGGGAATCAATATCGATGGACTATATGTTTGGCCTTCCTTCTACAAAACATGGCAATGATTGTGTGTTTGTGGTCATTGATAAATTTTCTAAGATGGTCATTCTACCCTTCTGCAAGAAGAGTATCATAACAGAAGTTGGTGTTAAGCTCTTTTTTGAATGGGTGTGGGTACATTTTTTGGATCTTGTAGACCATTATATTATATTGGGATAGTAGGTTCCTAAGTGCATTATGATTGATCCTCTGGTCATTGTTGGACACTAAGCTCACAAAGTCAAAGTCTACCTTCCAACCCCAGATTGATGGCCAGACAAAGTTCATCAAAAGGATGATCATGCACATTTCATGCATTTACAACCCTAAACATCCACAAACATGGGATGAGAGTCTTCCCTATGTTTAACATAGCTACAACAAGGCTCTCCATAGGTCAACTGGCTACTGCCCCTTTCAGGTGGGCTTGCGATTTCAACCATTGTGTCCCATTGATGTCGCACTACCCCTTGCAACTACCTAGTCAAACTCTACAGGTGTTCAATCTAAAGCTAAAAAAACTACCAAATTTATTGAACGAATTCAACACATCCACCCGTAAGTCCATGATATCTTGCAGAAAGGCAACACTAAGTATAAATAACATCAAGATCAACAGTATAAATAACGTCAAGATCAACACCAGGTGCCACACAAGTTTCAAGTGGGAGACAAGGTTTGGTTGCATCTACAAAAGGAATGCCTTGCAAGGGCCCATCTGAAGCTTTAGACACTCTGATATGGACCTTACTCTATGTTGGCCCGCCAACAACTCCCCTGCATTTTTTTCCAAAATGAGGTGGCCCCCATTAAAAATTTTGAAAAATTCCTCCTTTCATTTGCACTTGATTAATTGAGAGGTTAATCTGTCTACGTGTATGGATTTCACACTTCTGAATCCTCCAAGGTTACCATGATCTTTTAATCATGTCATATTGGTTGTTTCTATGATTGCTTGGTCCAAAGTCAATTTACATGACAGTGTTGGTTGCTTTACTACCCTCAATTTTCCGCCAGTTTCCTAATGGATGCAATTGCTTCTCTCTTGAATTATTCATGGTCCCTTGCTACAGTATGTTCCTCCTTTGAGTCTCTTTGACATTAGTTAGTCTCGATTCCATGTTACATTCCCATAACTTGAAAACATGTGGAATCAATAATCTATGATGAATTTGTAATTAAAAAAAAAATAAGGGTTCAACTTTTACTAATTTCCTATCTTCAAATAATCATTTTGTTTTATGCATATTGAATTAATTTCATTACTTTTTTACCATAATAACAATTCATATTATGCAAATAACTTTCACATGTTCATAAATAAAAATTACCCTTATATGAAAGGCGAATTTTGAAACGTCATAAATAAGTGAGCATAATTTGAATTATCTAATAACCTTCCTTATGTCATCAAGTCATGTTTTTAATGTTCAACCTTCGTAAATGTGACTTATATGAGAACTTAGCTATTATTGATCTAAAAAATAAAGAAGGAAAATGATATAATATAACCTTCTTTTTGTCATCAAGTCATATTTTTAATGTTCAACCTACATAAATACAACTTATATAAGAATTTAGCCATTACTGATCTAAAAAATAAGAAAAGGAAATGATATAATATTTAAGCCCCTTCATATAATCCTTTTAATATAAATTTGATTAGTGTTCTTTTTGGCACATAAAAAAATCATTATAAAAAATAATATTTTGAAAAAAAATAAAACCCCCAATTCCTATTATGCAAATAACTTTCACATATTTAAAAAAATAAAATAGTAAAAATCATCCTTATATAAAATGCAAATTTTGAAGCATGATAAATAAGTGAGCATAATTTAAATTATCTGATAACTTTCTCTAATATTCAACCTTCATAAATGCGACTTATATAAAAACTTAGCTATCATTCCTTTAAAAAATAAGGAAGAAAAACGATATAATATTTAAACCCAACGTATGATATTTTTAATATAAATTTGGTTAGTCATTTTGGCACGTGGAAAATCTTTTCATAAAGAAGCAACGTTATTTTGAAAAAAGGCTCCCCTTTCACATTTGCTTATGAATGGCTTGATTTCATGAGATTGGAATTGGTTTGATGTATGCACCATTACTTTGATTGATAGCCGACCTTATCTTTATGGGTGTATTAGTAAACTTGCATGAGTATGAAGTCTATTTTTCCAGATTGTTTGATTGTATAACTTATTTTCTTATTTACTGGCAACATGGGAATTATCTCTCTCAAATCATTTTTAATGAGTTATGTACACATTATCACTTTTTACAGCACCATGATTTTAAAAGTGTAAAGGCCTGCTATACAAATTTTGATTCAGTGACAGTCTTAGTTTATGTTTATGTTTATGTTGCTTATTGATTGGTTTTCAAAACATATACGTGTTTTTTACTTTGATTCTTATTTTTTTATAGAAATATGTATAAGTCTTAATCTATATTGATAAGTGTCTGGAAAATTTTAAGGATGGAAATTTATTTTAAAGTTTAAAAATTTTGGTGAATCTTATTAATCCCTAATATGAAAATTGTAAAATGTTTAGTGATATTTTTATAAAAACATTTAAATTTATAATGATTTTATATTGTTTTTATGAAGTTTTGGTGATAGTTTCTATAAAATTTTGGCGATTTTTAATGCAAAATAATTTTATCGTATAAAATTTGGGCTGATCAATTTTAAGAAAGCTGGAAATTGGTAACCTTTTTGGGAAAAAACATGAAAAATTTAGCACATCTATGACCCTAAAATTTTCCATATTATATATATAAAATTGTGATTAACATATTATTAATCCTTGTATTTAAATATCGTTAACCCTATGTACCTTCAGACTAGTAGTTCCTTTTTGGATTGACATATATAACAGTGTTGGGAGAAATCAAAGTTTCCATACTTAATTTTAGCTCAGTTTCCAATCGAATGGCGATGAATTTAAGAAATATAGTACATGACTTTTCTTCAGAACAAAACCGATTACTTGACTCTCGAGGATTTTTGTGATTGGATGCGCGATTTGGGAGAAAATCACGGTTTTTCTAGGGGCAAATGTTCAGTGAAACCCAAAAAATATAAAAATGCCAAGATTTCTATTGTCACCGGATTTTGTTCATTCAATCCACCATTTTCTTGTATTCCTGATCTGTATTTGTGATTACGTTGGATCTGCAGCAAATTTCAGATGGATTTCAAGATTTGATTCTATGTTCGAAGCGTCGAATCTTCATTGTTTTACGTGTTAAACACTAAGTTTCCATTCTGTTGAACTTGCAAATGCCTGAGAAAGGGATGATTGTGCTATTTCTTTTCATTATTTCTTGCTTCATTTGATTTCAATGAATTTCAACACCAAGTTTCCAAAAGTTTCTGTTGAACCTGCAAATGCCTGAGAAAGGGGTGATTGTGCTATTTCCTTTCATTATTTCTTGCTTCATTTGATTTCAATGAATTTCAACATTATCAGTTTGGTTTTTTAATAGTGATTTTTTGTCCTTTTGTTACAGGATTGAGCTTGGATTGGATCTTTAGCACACAACAGGACACATGGAGACAGAGAATGATTTTGATCTTCACAATTTAGACCTTCCACTTCAAATTGGCCAATTCTCCCAACAACAGGCTATTTTGGAAAATGTACATCGATCCTCTAGTTAAATGTACGGGCAACAAACTTTGATTTGAAGTCTCTAAAATCTGGAAAAGAATAATCGATTTGTAACCCAAAAGGGGTCAGATT
This sequence comes from Pinus taeda, assembly GCA_000404065.3. Lineage (NCBI taxonomy): Eukaryota > Viridiplantae > Streptophyta > Pinopsida > Pinales > Pinaceae > Pinus > Pinus taeda. Next base: position 30,934 of record APFE030313463.1, on the reverse strand, counting down.
GAGGATCTTAGTCATCCTGTTCGATTTGAGATATCTCTGATTATAATCAATTTTGATCAAAGTTACTTTAAAGACAAATGAATCTTCCACTGTTAATTTTTGGGAGTGGCAAATCAGATCCATATCCCTTTGGCTTTGAAAAATATCATGTGCAATCGGAGGTACATGGTTAAACTTACGGAGGTACATGGGTTAGTAGTATTGGAGGAGGATGGATATGTAGGTAGGGGAGAGAGAGTTTACTGATAAGGAGAAAGAGAATGTTGCATTGGTAATGGAGATTGATTGTCAGGCAATGTTATTTTGATTTTATTTGATTAATAGAAGTTTATGAATTTTTCTTATATGGTCATTTTAATATTGTTTTTATTAAGCTTTTCATAGTTTTCTCTCAAAAATTCTTGAAGATTACTTACTTGTGTTCTGTGATTTTTTGTGTTCTGTGATTTGATTTTGTGGACAGATAATAAGCATTCTCTCATTCTCTTGTGATATTGTTATTTCAGTTTTAATTGTTTATGTAGATCAAATCATCCTTTAGTGATTTGAATATTAAGGATGATACTAATTTGGGCATTGCTTCAATTAAAGTCCTCCTGTTTTGATTCCGGGGTTTTTGATTGTAAAGGATATCATTTTTTTAAATTGAATTGGAAATTATACTGTAATTTTTTTATGTGTTATATTGTTTCATGGTTTGTTGATTGATTTGATACATTAATGGATTATTGAAATATCTTGTAAACTTCATACATCATTGCAGTTCTCTTCCTTTTTGGCCAAAAATCACACAATAGTTAATGTTAATTTATTTATTATTTAATTTAATGCATTTAATAATTATTGGTGATTAATCATTTAAAACAAGTCTGGTTTCATCCATCTCTGTTTGAAAGGGTTGAAAACTTATATTTCCGTAGTTTTCATCTTTCGTTTCATGTCATCAAGAACTATCATCATTTAGACTTATAATTGCATATGTAGCTTAATTTATAATCAGTAATTTGTTTTCATTCAAGACATTTGATATATTCATTCATTGTTATTGCTAGTTACATTGTTTTCTAGCATTTATTATTATATATAATTATGTATATTTTGTATCATATGTTTTAACATATTGATACGTAATATATTGTAATTAATCATAGAATAGGTACATAATAGGATTATATCAATCGTAGGTGGTAATAAGATTAACCTTTTGTCTTGTCCTTTCACGGGAAGATAAGGCAAAAGGCCAATGGAGTTTCTAAACCAGTCAAGAGCAACCAAACAACTAGAGCTATTTAGAGAGCTCTGGTTTGTATCATTTCTCCCTTGTTGACTAGGGTGAATAAAACTTGCATCAACACACTATCACCAAGGTTTTGGGTGAAAATGATTTTGAGCTAAGTATCACACCATTCATTGGCCTACACCTAGTGTTCAATGTGGACCACCTTTGGCCCTACTTTCCACCATTGTTGGACACATCAGAAATTGCAAAACCACTGACATTGATAGAACTCAACCTAGATTGTATTGAACAAGCCACGAATGATTAGATCATGGACACACATATTAAGAACACTTGCCAACAAAAGATCTAGTTGTATTGGGTTGTCAAAGAAGGCCAACTCATGCACCAAGGCTAGTGGCTCACCAAGGACCAATTTCAACAAAAGTTTCCCCATCTCATGGAGGCACTCAATGCAATGGAGACCATTACTTCATGGGTGGGGGGAAGGATGGCGGACGGACGTGGGGGACGGATCTAGGTGGATATTGGTGGCTACCCACCTATTCTACTAGCTCACAACACAATTTTCCTATTTTGGAAGTTTTTAGGTATCGAACTTCCGAAGCCATTTTGAGGTCCTAAACGACATTTTCTGGGGAAATGGGTTGACGAAAGTAATAAACTATCATCAATAGTCGTAATCTATATTTCTTGGACATACCTTTCCAACAGGATACAATGCATGCCAAAGTTACAACCCCAGGAAGTTGGCGTTCCAACTTACCCCATCGTGGCCCATAAGCCTTTAGCGCTTCATCTCCTAGGATTAGGGTTTTAGATGTTTATGGTTTCTCATTATTTATTCGTCATAAAAAAGGCCTTAGAGCCTTATTTTAACATGGTTTAGGAAGGTGTATAGCCAACACATATCTTCTCAAAGATAGCTACTATTGTTCGAGCTAATTTGCTTCTATTATGCACATATATAGTTTCAACATTTTTCATTTATTGATTGAAGTCAAGTTTCGTTGTATCTCTATGTTTTGGCTTCGAGTTTGTATTTAATTTAATTCCCTTTATAAATTCGGATCAGTTGTTTATCATGGTAGTTAAAAATATAATGAAGTTGCATTTTTCTCACTAAAGGAACCAAGAGTTGATCACAAATTTAATTGTAAAATGGAATGGTGAGATTGTAGTAGGAAGAACAAAGATGTTATTTTGGATACAACGAGTTTTTATACTCTAGTCCAAGGAAAGCTAGTGACATTTCTTATGGCAATAATGGAGATTAGTTGATAATAGAAAAACAAGCTAAATTTTGTGAGTTGTGTTGAATAAAGTAGACTTCACCATATGGTTATGTGAATCAAACTTTGTATTTGTAGCGATTATATGATGTTATGTATTTGACCTTGTATTTTTCCTAGAGTTAGCACTTGTGGGAAGTGTTAAAGTGGTACTTAGGTATTTTTTTTTAAGCTTACACTAGGCATCTCTATGATATGGAGTATGTTAATTGTTTGTACCTATATCTACGTATGTATCACGTAAAGAGCATATCATTGTAAGACCTAAATAGGAATGCATACCCTTTTTCCATGTATCCTTAATAATTTGAATAAATTGTTCAGTCTAGCGTAGAACCTTAAAGTTATTCAACAACAAGAGGAGTGGACCATGATTTTGTTGGATACTCCATGGGTGGACCATGTTGGTTGTTGACTTTGGGAGGGCCCTAAGAAATTAAAGATTCACATTAATGGGGATTTTTTTAAGAAGTTGAATTAACCATGCACCTAAAGGAAAAACTCTTTGAGTAATAGTTACAAAGTGAGCTAGCTTGCATTTTGGTGGGTAGTTGTTTCATGTTCTTCAATAGATTGATGATGACTACATGAATGAGGTACAAGGTGAAATTTCTAAGTTGGACTAGATATAGACTTTGTCAATTAGGAGGTTCTTCAATTCATAGTGGAGCATTTTTTGTAAGGGAGTTGATGATGATTACTTGACCTCACAAAGATTAATACAAGTAGTAATTAAGGGGGAGTATTAGAATTATTAACTCCTATTTGTCTTACATGTGATCATATTTGTTATTTTTATTATTATTGGTCACTGTGAGGTAGACTTCGTCTATATGTAAGTAGTTTGTTTTTATATTTTAGGAGGTTGTTAGATCTATTTGGATTTTGAGAGATTCTCTCCAACTAGTTAACTCCTAGTTTGGCATGTGTTTGAAAAAAATTCTTAACAATTTGCTATTTTGCTAAAATAGTGTTCTCTATCTTGAGGCAAAGTTTTTTGTATTTATATGTGTACTTGTACATTGATTTAATATAGAAATTAACACAAATTTGGATTGTGAAATAATGTCTACTTTCTCATTTTACCCTCTCATCAAAAGCCCCATGTAAAAAAATGAGAAAGTAGACATTATTTCACACCCAAAATTTGTGTTAAGTGATTTATTAAATCAATGTAATAATACACATAAATACATGAATGGTGTATCAAGATACACACACTAGATTGGTCACACTGACAACCAGTTAAGAGAATATCTCAAACACACATCATTCTCGGAGCCAACTAGTTGGAGAGAATATGTCATATCCGACTAGATATGTCAACCTCCTAAAAACTTCAAAACTCTTTACGTTGAGGTAAACTCTGCCCAATAATGACCAATAATCATAACAACCACAAATATGATTACACATAAGACAACTAGGATTTAATAATTCCAATGCTCCCCCTAATGACTGCTCTCAATCTTTGTCAAGTTTTCATTATAGTCTAGTCCTCTATAACAAATGATCCATTATAAATTGAAGAACCTATTAATTAGCAAAGTATATATCCATTCCAACCTAAGCTAACATAGTGTACCTCAATCATGTAGTCATCACCAAACTATTGAAGTCCATATAAAGGAACAACCATCGACTGGAATACATGGGTCATCAACTACTGATCATAGTATGTCCTTTAGATACATGGTTCATTCAATTTCTTAATGAACTCCCAATGAATGTAAAAATTCCAATCTTTAGGCACCTCCCAAAGTCTAAAACCAACATGCTCCACTCATATGGTACCCAGCTAAAAGTTAAAACATGGTCCATTCCTTTAAGTGTTTACTAACTCTACATGGAAAATGGGTATGCATTCATATTTGAATCTTATAGTGATATTCCCTTTACATATTACATAGATATAAATACATATATTAAATATTTCACCACATGGAGACACTGGGTATAAGCTTTGAAAATAATACCTAGGTGTCACTAGAATACTTCTCTTAAGTACCAACTCTAGGAATGATACAAGCTCAAACTTTTCAAGGACCAATACATGTGATCAAAACAATACATCATAGATCTAAGGTGTGAATTACATTACCATATGATCAATTTTTCTTTTATTGAACATAATTCACACAATTTTACTTCATTTACTCACCAGCATTTGATCTCTTCTATTGTCACAAAAATTCCACAAGAACTGTCACCAACTTCCCTTGGACCGAATTAGAAAAAAAACATGGTGTCTTCAGGGCAACATCTCTGTACTTTTTGTTGCAATCTCATCATTCCTACTATAAAATTAGGTCTACCATCAACCCTTGGTTTCTCTAATGAGAAGAATGCAAATTCATTGTATTTCAACTACCATGATAACCAACCAATGGTTTTCACCTGAGCAACTTCCTTCCATCTCAAAACCAAAGTGTCCATGCTCCTCCATTCACTTGTAGAATTTCTATCTTGAACACATACTAGTTGCGAACCAACCATACCTTCAGGTCAAACACTGGTACCACTACAATTAACTAAGAACCTATTATATTCCCAGTGCTAACGCCATCATGACTATAAAGACTAAGCAACTAGTCATCCTATGGACATATTTCCATCTATTGAGACATAGGTACCTAATTATGGTTCTCATCAATTCTTTAGGAGAATAGTCTAGATACAAGATGTATCTAAGTCAATATTGAATTCTATACACCTACCAATGAGGACTTACAATGCAACATTCATCAAAGGATCTTTCATCAAGGAACATAATATTCATCCATAACTCCCCTATAGCCACAATACCCTTTACTAAGCAGGCTCAGGATTTATTTTTCCATTATATCATATACCCATGTAGGAAAACAAAGAAAGAAACAAGAGATACATGATCAATGACTTCTTCTTACTTTTTTCTTTGAATTCATTTACACATTAGGCATCATTTTTTGCATATTTGGAATCTTGGATCAATATTCATCTTGGATCTTTGACATCTTTTTTTCGATAATTGTCTTGGATCTCCATGTTTCACCTATTATTGTTAGAGTACTTTTAAAATTATAACAAACTAACATCACCATGATATTGAGGTCACTAATCTCAATATGTTAAGTAACTTTCAGTCCAAGCTAGTTTCACCATATACACAATTCCATTTGACTTCACCAAGCATGTACAAGAAATAGAATCAAAGACTTAACCATGATCTGAGCACATGCCAACAACACCTATACTCCAATATTTGATTTGTAAAATACCTTTTTTTGACTCATTTCACAAGAGAGGCTCAAAAGTTACCTCTGTGGGGAAACACAACAATGCTAATAGAAAGTTTTTTTACTAGCATCAATGGTAGTAATGGTTCCAATGTTGTAATGATTATGACTTGAGAAACTAAATCTTGACCACTTTAAAGAGGATTTAGAGTGTCCTTTCTCACCTTCTCAATAACCAACACATCCCCACATAGTCTTGTACGAACCACTTTTCTTTCTTAACCTATGGAACCAATGCTTTAACCTCCATGACAAGATGTATCACTACATATTTTCCTCTAGTGTCATCAATTATGACCACTCAATTTTATTTCATATTGTCAATGGTTTTATTTCCTCCTTATTCATTGGTCGAGATTATCTCTATGCCATGTATGTTCAATGCTTTGTACAACTTCTCCTAGAAATGTAGTGTTTAGAAGCCTACGATCGATCGATGATATGACCTACACGTCCAAATACAAGGACCAACATGCTAGCTCGACACCTTTCACTATGATTTCTTCCTTAGTTTCTTCTATTTCTAATACCACCATTGAGATTGTCAATTTACAAATATTTTTCAAAAAGAATCATAATATTGAGGACCATCGGATCTGTCCATTTAGTATAGACTTACAACTAGAAAATCATTGCACATGCCACACATGCCTCTTCACTAGTCTTCCCTTAATCAAAAGTTTCAAGCTTCTAGCCTGAGAAATGATGTTAATGCTAAAACATTGGATCACTAGTTGCCACATGTGACATTCAAACCTCCATACTCATCCAAGCCTACTTTCATATCGGAAGAAAATGCAACGAATGGAAAATGTATTAAATAACTATGCCAATACATGTCTACAATTATTTGATCTTTATTAATCTAGATCTATAGTTTTGTCCTCGAATCCACAAAGCAACAATTCATAAATGGATATGATGTCTCTTTGTAGATCACAACCAAGAAAACAAGGTTCAACACTGCTCTCCACTGAGATCTCAGATCTGTTCTTGCACTTATTTATAAGATGATTCTTTGTATGTATGATTGTTGCAGTCATCAGCAAGCATGGCCTATCAACAACATATACCACAATAGTAAACAAAATCTTCCTCACATCCTCTTCAATAGATATACATTCCAAAATTATCCTCCATCAGGCTATTTTTCAAACCCTTATATTCTCACACCCTAGCAAGCACTACTTCCAATTTGGACTCATCGATGAGTACTAATCATGTTAACATGCGCTCTAGCATGGATTCTCCCTCATATTTGCAATCATCAATGGCTTCTAAAAAATCCCATGATAAACTCTTTGTTTATAAACTAATACACTACAATAATTCTAAAAGTATAGTTATCATAGAACTTAAACTAAGATGAAGAAATAGTTCTTAGATGGATACATTGTTTCTTTTCATCAATCACAACTAATAGAAAAAGGTTCAACACTACACTTCACTCAGATATGGTCTTGCACTTATTTATGAGATGACACTTTGTATGGATCACTATCGCAATCATCAACAAGAAAACCATATTAACAATGTATGCCGCAATACTAAACACAATATTCCTCAAAATCTCTTCAATGGATCTACACACCAGCATTATCATCCACCAAGCTAGTTCTGAACCCCTTATGTTTGGGCACCATAGAAAGGGATTTTTCTAATTTAGAGTTTTTTGTGAGAACTAATCATGTTAACATGCACTCCAACATGGCTTCCAACATGGATTCTTCCTCATTTGGGCATTCATCATTGGCTTCTAACAAATAGCATGATAAAACTATCTCTGCAATTTTATAAACTAAGACACTAGATTTATCATCAATTTTATATTGTATCCAAAATCTAATAACCAAAAATAATTTAATCCCATAATTAATGTCAAACAAGAGGATATGATGTTTATCAACACATATGATTTAGAGGGAATTAATTATATTATATACCTATGAAAGGATATAACTAATGTATACAAAGAGATTGTAATGGCGAAGAGATTATTAGAATGGTATGTGTGAATTGCTTATGGATTCTTATACATCAGAAAACTCCCAAGATAAGTTTAATTCAAATAAACAAAAATCGATTAGAGCAAACATATGTTTGAAATCCAAGATGTTGCTATAACAAAATATCTAATAAATGATAGCATTTTTTATTAACAACAATCAATCTCATCCAAAAGTGAAACATTCACACTTACAAATGCAATGAAGAAAATTATAAAGGAACATGGACAAGAGAGTGTCATCTCTTTGCATGCATAAGGCTAACAACTTTGAAATTTTTAATGAATAATGAAACAACTAGAGGTTTTCTACTATGTATATTTTCACATTATCTTATGTTTTGGTTTTAACTAGTAGGTCACATTACCACAAAATCTAGCAAGCCTAGTGCAAAACCTCACTAGGTAACCTAGGTCTTATGGCAATAAGAGATCAACCACCATTTTCACCTCAATGGCTTCTCTTTAGTTGTTTAGTGGTGGATATGATTTCCACAAGGGATACTTCCATACATAAGATCACCAAAAAGGTATTCAATTGAGGATTGAATGATGATGTAGGGTCTAATACTTGAAGGAACAATATCATCTAAGCCTTGAAAAGCTAATGTAAGAGTTGTCTAAAATTCAAGTACACTTCCCTAATACCTTTATAAATTCGAAGAGAGTTGTTATACATCAGGATTTGTAAGATATTCATATTTAGGGCACATGATGGCATATCACCTCTCTATAAATGCCTATAAGGGATAAGATTAACAAAGGACCAATAGGATGTTAAAGACGCAAACTAGGGTTGACTAAACAATAGTTTTAAATGGCTAAAAATTCATATGACATAGAATTGCTACAAAATAAATATTTTAAGCTAACCCTAAACCTAGTCACCATGAAATTAAAGAAGAAAGAGAAATTTATAACTGATCAACACCTACTAGACATGTGCCTTTATTCAATTGGGCAATTGAGTCAATCAGGGTAAAGTTAATGATAAAGGGCCTTGGATGAAAATGGTGGAAGAATGAATTTTATCACTTAGAAACTTTAGTGACTTCTCTATACGGGAGATTTTAAGGTCAAATGATACATGAAACAAGTTCCTTTGATGGATTCTGTTGGGTCCCTATAATACTAGTGATTACCCCATTACTATTGTAGCTATACCCCTTATTAATATTGTTGTGCCCCATAGAATCCCTCTATTGTTATTTTTGTGGCTTTATATTATTATTGTTAGGTCGGCTAGGTTATATTGTGACTCCTTAGACTCCTATATATAGAAAGGAGGTTTTGTCATTTGTATCATCGAAGAATCGTTCATTTATGTAATGTAAAGGAGGTTGTCCCCTCAAAGAGGCTGAATTCTAAGGCGTTGATTTATCTTTTCTATATTTTCTTGAGCTGGTTTCATAACATTTGGTATCAGAGCTTTGGATTCCAGGGTTTCACTGCTCCAAACAGGTCATCGTGACATTCTCGCTATAACTTTTTTTCTGCGACATTTCAGAAGTCGAAAAAAACACCCATTTGAGAAGACATCGCGCTAAATCTCGGGTCTGAATTTCCGAGCTTTTTGCGCTATGTTTGCGGAGATATGATTTGAGGAAGTTGGTCTTTTTGTAGACTCCTGAATTACATTCCAAACAGGTGACCTGGGGAAAATCGTCATAACTTTTTCTCTGAGCATTGGATTGAAATTTCATAAGAAGGCGCAGAAAGAGGACGGACTGTAGTTTCTTCTATATAATTTTCAGAGCTAAATGTCGAAACAGTGACTCGTGGCACGTCGTACAAGTTCTCTCTACTGAACTAGTCTATAATCAGGTCACTGTGGGAGATTTCGCATAACTCTTCCTTCAAGAATCCAATTTGTATAAGACTGGTGGCATTGGAAAGAGGACACAGAGGGCTACCACAGGTCGAATTTGCAGAATTGGATGTTTTGAAAGTATAGAGATACATCAGAGGCAATATCGAGCTCCTACAAAGTGAAAAAAAGGTGTGTAGATTCTTTTAAATTTTTGCTTAAGATTGGTTTAAAAATTTATTTTGAAGGAATTCAAAGGGCTAGTAGAGCATTATTATCGGTAATTGATGCCCCGAGGAAAGAAAATGCAAACACCTAGTAAGGAACCTGAAAGCTCTAGCATGACTCATGAAGAAGAGGAAGAAATTCCACATGATATATCAAAATTACAAGAACAAGTGCAACAAATTTCACACTCACAAAAAGTTAACAGAAGCTAAGATGAATGGCGTGGAAGCTAAGATGAATGGCATGCAAGCTAAGATTGAAAATTTGAAGATAGATTTGAACACAAATATGAAGACAGGCATAGCAGATTTGAAGACAGATTTGACAATTTTTCTACAAGAAATACTTACTAATGGTGAAAAGGTAGTAAAGGAAACTCATGATGTGAACAAAGGAAATGTTAGTCATGATATCATAGACTCGATGTGGGATTGAAGACCCACCATATTCCAAAAATCGATATGAGGAAGTTTGATGGCAAGGATCCTGCAACATGGATATTACAGATGGAGCAATTTTTCAATCTCAATAATGTGCAAAACACACAAAAGGTACGTATGGCAACTTTATATTTGGAACCAAATCAGTTTGTATGGTATCAATAACTTTTCTCTCGCAAACAATTTATCACTTGGGGCAATTTTTACGGAAGAATTGATAGCACATTATGAGGATACAAAAAGCAACACTTTTTTTAGCCAATTGATAAGTCTCAAACAAAAGGGTTCAATAATGGAGCACATTGAGGAGTTCCAAAATTGAACATAAGGGTAAAAGATATTCCAGAGGAGCATATGATTGATGTGTTCATAGGGTATTTAAAGGATAATATCCAACATTATGTTCACCTTTGAGAACCTGATTCATTAGAGAAGGCATTCAGGTTAGCAAGAAAAATGGAAAGCAAAATTATGGTAACCAGGAAGCATACCACTCACAACTATAAAGAAGGAAGTGTTTTTGCCCCTAGTCTTCCACAAACTATAAGGTTGACACCATAACAATTGGAAGACAAAAGAGTAAAAGGGCTTTGTTACAGTTGTGATAGCAAATACACTAAAGGTCATAAGTGTGCTGAGAAGAAATTATTCTACATAGATTGTGAAGAGGAAGAAGAAAAGGAGCAAGAAAGGTCAAA
>APFE030313461.1:56655-83179 GCA_000404065.3 Pinus taeda | reverse complement strand
AGTATTGAACAATCTTGCAGTTGAGTTTTCTCCATCATCTCACCTTGTATCTGACAAGGGGGGAAATGATGGTCATCTACAAGCTTCAGAGTCACATCAAGCGAGCTTGAGCCACAACCTGTCACAACAGTTTCAGAGTGTAGCAAGAGACAAAGATGCCCGTGAACATGCCTTCAGTTGGCAATCTGGGACACTTCCTCTAACAGAAGACTTCAACTTCTTGCCAGCTTTGGAAGAATTCCAGGGACAAAATTGAGAACACTTCCTCTAGCAGAAGACACCAGATTCTTTCCAGTTTGGAAGACTTCTAGGAATTGCATTAAGCATTCCAGAGTTGTTGGTCATCCTTAAACCATCACAGGTTAAGACTTCCCCTTTCAGGTTAAAGTTCTCCCTTTTATGCGGGGTGAGACCTCCCTCTATTGGTTGAAGGTTTCCCTCTTCAAATCAATAGGAGCACTTCCTCTCACAGAAGACTTCAGCTTCTTGCCAGTTTTGGAAGAGTTCTGGGGACTATACTAAGCGTTCCAGTGTTGATGGTCATCCTTAAACCACCGCACTTTATACCAACATTTCAGAGAGCGCATTCAGCCTAGTGTTGCCATGCATTTTTGCACATTTTGTATTACAACTCTCTTCTTGGACTCATACATAACCCTTCGGATTAAGGGGGGGAATGTTGGACACCTAATCCTCAATGGGTTAGTGTGGAAGATGAATGGACAAAAGGAGTCCAAGAGACCTTGGGATGTGAAACCCAACGATCACATATTGTACTATAAATGTAAATCATTTGTTAATAAAAATTGTACTCTCGTGATTATCTTTCATATTGTCCTTGCTGCACATGTTTGTTTAACACAAGCACATACTCCAAACCACAATATCACCTATATTTATTGTAAATAATTTATTTTTTAAATTATTTAACCAAGCAGTGTGCTAAGACCCTAGCACACGAGGGCACCACATTATCACAATCCTAAACAAGCACATACTCCAAACCCACAATTCCACATTATCACAAGCTAACGTTTAAATCACAAAACCAAACACACGCTTTAAACGGCAATACCACACCTATATTTATTGTAAATAATTTATTTTTTAAATTATTTAACCAAGCGGAACATTATCACAAAACCAAACACACGCTTTAAACCGCAATACCACACCTATATTTATTGTAAATAAATAATTTATTTTTTAAATTATTTAACCAAGCGCTGAGACCCTAGCACACTAGGGCACCACATTATCACAAGCCTAAACAAGCACATACTCCAAACCCACAATTCCACATATTTATTGTAAATCACACCTATATTTATTGTAAATAATTTATTTTTTAAATTATTTAACCAAGTGGAACATTATCACAAAACCAAACACACGCTTTAAACCGCAATACCACACCTATATTTATTGTAAATAAATAATTTATTTTTAAAATTATTTAACCAAGCGCTAAGACCCTAGCACACTACGGCACCACATTATCACAAGCCCAAGCGCTGAGACCCTAGCACACTAGGGCACCACATTATCACAAGCCTAAACAAGCACATACTCCAAACCCACAATTCCACATATTTATTGTAAATAATTTAAAAAAAAACCCACAATTCCACATATTTATTGGAAATAATTTATAATTTATTTATTTTTTAAATTATTTAACCAAACACACTAGGGCACTAGGGCACCACATTATCACAAGCTTAAACAACCACATACTCCAAACCCCCACAATTCCTGTAGGGCACCACATTATCACCACATTATCACAAGCCTATCACAAGCACATACTCCAAACCCCCACAATTCCTCTAGGGCACCACATTATCACAAGCCTAATTCCACATATTTATTGGAAATAATTTATAATTTATTTATTTTTTAAATTATTTAACCAAACACACTAGGGCACTAGGGCACCACATTATCACAAGCCTAAACAACCACATAACTCCAAACCCCCACAATTCCTCTAGGGCACCACATTATCACAAGCCTAAACAAGCACATACTCCAAACCCCCACAATTCCTCTAGGGCACCACATTATCACAAGCCTAAACAAGCACATACTCCAAACCCGCACAATTCCTCTAGGGCACCACATTATCACAAGCCTAACCCGCACCCACATTATCACAAGCCTAAACAACCACATAACTCCAAACCCCCACAATTCCTCTAGGGCACCACATTATCACAAGCCTAAACAAGCACATACTCCAAACCCCCACAATTCCTCTAGGGCACCACATTATCACAAGCCTAACCCGCACAATTCCTCTAGGGCACCACATTATCACAAGCCTAAACAAGCACATACTCCAAACCCACAATTCCACAAGCGTTTAGGGCACCACATTGTCACAAGCCTAAACACCACATTATCACAAGCCTAAACACCACATTATCACAAGCACATACTCCAAACCCACAATTCCACATTATCACAAGCTAATACTCCAAACCCACAATTCCACATTATCACAAGCTAATGTTTGCCTAAACAAGCACATACTCCAAACCCACAATTCCACATTATCACAAGCTAACGTTTAAATCACAAAACCAAACACTCACTTCAAACCGCAATACCACACGAATCCTATAACAGGACCTTGAGTCGAAAGGCCCTAACCCTACCCTCTCACGATGCTCATAATAAATATTTGATGCAATACGAATTATAAAAGAATATAAAGTATATATACACATCCAATGTGGGATATCTCACTGCACAACAAAATAAAAAAATATTTTTTTGTTTGCTCCAATCTATATCTAGGCCCGAGCGCCTATCCTTCCAGCACAGATAAACCTAACTCCATCTCATAGCAGGTACCGCTCACCCCTTGCACCATACATGCTCATATATCTTCTCACCCGTTTAACGTAAGAACTATATTAAGGCTTAGACACTACGCATTATATTTGGTACCACTCACCCCTTGCACCATACAGGCTCATATATCTTCTCACGCGTTTAACGTAAGGCTCAGACACTACGCATTATATTTAAACAGGATCACGCTCCTTTCCATACCCATGCACTGCCCATTTTATACAAAGAGCCCGCCAACCTGCCACGATTATCCCGAATCCTTTTGAGTCGAGCACCCTCTTTAAATGAATTTCTCGCCATTCCCAGGCACTGTAACCTTCATATTCACGTGGAATATCCACAATGCCATTACCAATTAAGAAAACTTTACCTCACTATCATCCAACCGCGTATGCAATCTGTATTCGATATAAATAATGCTTTTAATGGTTAATTAATAAAATTTATTTGTGGTTGCAGGCACCTGAAGGCTGAAACCTCACAGCCAGGCACCAAATCTGAGAATAAACACTACATGAACAAAATGATTCGAAACATACTGTTGATGGCGATCTTCGAAAATTAAAATCATCTCAAAATTTATGACTCAGCTGTATTCTAAACATGGATATTCTCGACACTGCATGATAGTTTATGTTCAAAACTAGGCATTCCCATTGGTCATATGCGATAGTCATGCTAAGTTTGGTCTGGATGTCGCACTGTATGCAATTAAAATTTGGTTCTAACAAAAAATTTATATAGAGAATATATAGTACTCTCAAGCAATGAAAATTATCCGAATGTAGAAAGGCAACTACCAAGAATGATATGGAGAACACATTTCCCAATATAAATTAGTTTGTTGCTCGATTTCTCAGAGATCACTATTCCGGTAGTTGAGAGAAAACTCGATAACAAAATGAACCATTTGATTGAACATACACTGTTAGAACTCGTACCAGTTGGAATATGCCAAATTAAAAGTAGTTTTATTTCTGTTTTAAAGAATCTAGTAGAGGGATACGAGCTTTGCCTCTGTAATAAGAGTTCATAAACTTGGTCAAGAAATGCATAGTAGCACTAGTATTCTTTGAATTTCAAGTGACATATGTTAGATCTGTATCTTTCAAATTGTCATTATCTTTCTTTGTTCATGTACATATTTGGTTTTAATTTGGATCCTAACGCATGTAATTGGATGCTTTAAGTTAAGAATCGTTTCAACTATTTGAATATCATTTCTTTGTTCATAGTTTTATTTTCATTTGTATGATTTTATTTAATTTACATTAGAAAAGGCTTAACACATCTTTTTTTTATTCAAGTACATGCAAATATAATGCCGAGGCTTGTAGGTAATTAGCTAGTTTTAGTTGTATGTAAATTACTTTAATTTCAAACAGTTTGTCCATATTTTTTTTTAGTTTCTTTGGTTTTATTCCCATTTGTTTAAAGTCTCTATATGTTGGAAGGCCACCTTGTGAAGGGTTCATTGGTCCCAAAAAATTATTCAGGATTGCCGTTTCAATGGAAATGAGTCTAATTAAGACTTTGATTGCGAAATTCCTCTCATGTTGATTTATGGCATTTCTAGGCTTCAACATATTGGTGCTAGAAGGAGGCCCATTAGGAAATGAATGAACAAAAGGTCACAAGACACATCAAGTCAATCTGAATTGACACCTTTTCCCTCATTATCACTTGTACAATTATATTTTCCTACCCCATCTTTCTCTTCTGCTCCTTTTGCTTCTTTTGAAGTAGTCTCTCCATGATTTATCTGTATAGATACTCCCTTAGAGTCTTGCTTCCATCAATGGCTTACTCATTCACCTTCCACAAATCTCCTCATATTGCCAAATTTCCCTTGAAGACATCTAGTCAATTAGGTAGAATTGAAGGCTTAGTGAGTCCACGACAATCATTAAGAATTTCTTCTAATTTTGAAATTATTGTATCCTCTTCTCTTCAGTCCGATGTTCTCACGAGATCCCAAAGCCTTAAACGAGGAATTAAACCTCTTGAACTTCAATTATCAATTCAACCATGTAAGAAACCTAGCATTGTTGTCAGTGCTAGTGGAAATCGACCTCCAATACCTCCTTCACAAATCCTTGTAGTAGTTCCTCCCCCACAACAACCCATCAATATGGACGAAAAACAAAAAATGTTTTTCCATTGGAAAATATTGGAAGCAGTTAATGTTCCTAGTGATCAACATGATCTTCCTAGAAACCCATAAAAATGACTACCTAAATTTGATCCTAGATCAAAATATCTCTGTGAGGACCTTATTAAAAATTTCATGTTGGCTCTTAACCTAAGGAGAGTTGAAGAAAAAGACCTGGTTTGTTGAATTTTACCTTATACATTCGAAGGAGAGGCTTCAACATGGTATATTTCCTTACAACCAAATTGCATTCAAATTTGGGAAACCTTTGAAAACCTTTTGATTAAAAAGTTTGGAGATTGCAAGACTTCATCCACTATCCTAGTTGAATTATCTAGACTAAAAAATGGCCCTAAGGAAAATATTAAGTACATTAATCAAAGGTTCCTCAAGCTTCTTAATAAAATGTCGGATACAACAAAACCTAAAGTAGACATTCATATAGGATTTTATACTTCTTCCTTGCTTATGTCTATTGCCATGTTTATTAAACGTGCTGCAAAGACCACTATGAATGAAGCCATGAAGGAATCCTTGAAGGTCGAAAAATAAATGGTTAGTGTTGCAAACAAGTCCTCAACTAAAGAACCTAAAAATTATCAACCCACTCAGAAAGCCACAATAAAAGAGGAAAAGAAGGACAAAGATGGTTTCGACATGGAAAGTTTACAAAAATTCATGAAAACCATAGCGAGTGAGATAGTCAATGTCAAAGAGAAATTAGTTGAGGTATCTACACCAAGGAAACCATTTATACCATTTGTTAAGAGAAACCCACAAGTAGCCCCTGGTTGTCAAATCTCTGCTCTCGAAATTGAAGAAATATATGCAAGTGAAAAAGAGCGTGAAGAAGAGGAAGGAGAAGAATTATATTTGAACTCTTTTTAGGACATAAGTGGAACACTTGAAGAAGATTTAACTATCCAAACAATAAATAAAAGCACTCCCTCTCCTTCAAATCCTCCTTAGCAGATAACCACTTCAAATAAATCATCAAATGAAGATACAACAACATCCAAAACTTTGTGTCCCTGAAAAAGTCAAATATGACATCATAGAGGATTTGAAAAGAACTAGAGCTAACATAAGCTAAGCAAACTTAAATATCATAAGAATATCCTATTGAAATCTTCAAATTATGTTAATAAATCTCCTCTTTCTCCTGTCACTAGATCAAAAAATGGAAAATCCATCATTAACCAAAATGTTATTTCAAAAAATGGAAAATCCATCATTAACCAAAATGTTATTTCAAAAAATGGAAAATCCATCATTAACCAAAATGTTATTTCTAATAGCCAGTTTGATTATATTATGATTGGAGATAGGTCCAACTCACATACACCTCCCTTTCACCTTGCTTTTGAAAATTTTAACAAGAATATTGATAATTGCTTTGTTGATTCTAGTGCATCTTCTAACATTATTCCTTTGTTTATTTTATTTAAATATTAATGCTCAACCTCAAAACTCAGTTGTTCAGATTGCATAGTTAGATAGAACAAAAGTAAAGGTATTAGTGGAGTTACAAAATGTTCTCATTAGGATATCCTACAAACATCAAGTCCATCAAATCATAGATATTATAATAGAAAATATTCTTGAACACTATGGTTTGATACTAAGTTGAGATTAGTTACAACAACTGAATGGTTATCTTGCCACCAATTTGTCTCACTTTCTGCTTACCTTTAATGGAAAACCTAATCAAATTAGAGTGGATAGAGAAAGACATTTGAAATTCATTGTTACTAATTTAGGAGGAGAAAATGAACTAAGTGTCACACCAAATTCCATCATGAGAAATTACTCTTTTAACTCTTTCTTTGGGAATTTTACTGCACAAATTTCTCCTTTTGAACAAGATTCTCATGTTTTTGAAACGAAAAATTCTCCCAGACTAACTCATCCCATTGTGTAAATTTGGTAGATAGTCATGTAAATGATTCTATAAATAACTTATTTTGGACTTTATACTTTGTCAGATCAAAATCTAATGACAAAATTGGTGTAAGTTGCATTCTTGTTAGCCCTGATGGTGAAAAGACTATGTTAACTTGCAGACTTGAATTTGAATGTTCTAACAATGTAGCTAAGTATGAAGCATTATTACAAGGACTTTAAAAAGTTATTAGCATGAATGTACATGATATTAATGTGTTTGGTGATTCAAATATTGTAATTAAACAAGCTGAACATGTTATTCACTGTATCTCCAATAACTTGAAAAATTACCAATATTTAGTTCAAGATCTAATATGTAATTTTTCTTCATTTAATATCACTACTATTTCAGGATTGCAAAATGATAGTGTTTATTTATTAGCTAATGTTTCTTCTAAGTTGATTCCTCTTGAAGATTTTAATCCTGGTAGATTCTTCATAGAATTATTTTTTAAACCTCCCATTTTGGATAACATCACCAATTTCCGAGTGTTCAACGATGATGATGACATAATTAGCTTTCTTACTTCAAAAGGCATATATTATAATCATATTGTCTATGATAATTCTCATGACCTTGCAATAAATAAATATTTTAAAGGTGATAATATTCGATCTAAATTTTTTATCCCTAAGTATATGGTTAAAGTAAAATAGTTCTATGATCTTAAGTACAAATTCAAAAAATTGTAAATACCAAGACCAATAGTCCTACAATAAACTATGAGGTCTTTAATTTACATACAAACCAAAATCCACAACATGTAAATATAAGATTAGGTTGCACTCCTGCGGAAAGAACTACTTTAATCAATACTATCAAATTGTATAAGGATGTTTTTGCATGGTCATACGATGACTTAAAAAGCTTTGACACATCTATTATCCAACACATAATTCTAATTATGCCGCAATCAAAACCTGTCCAACAAAAATAATGTAAAGTTCATCCAAACCTAGAACCTCAAATCAAAGCCGAGTTGAATAAACTATTGAAATCCAAAATCATCTTTCCCATGAGATATTTTAAATGGGTTTCAAACCTTGTTCCCATTAGGAAAAATAATGACGACATTCGACTTTGTATTGATTTCATAAACCTAAATAAGGCTTCCGAAAAAGACAATTTCCCACTACCTCCTATGGAACAAATACTTCAGGTAGTGTCAAGATATGATATTTTATATTTTCGAGATGGATTTTCCAGCTACAATAAAATCCTATTTCACCCCAAGGATAGGCTCAAAACAACATTTAGAACCAAATGGGGAACCTACTCATATCAGAAAATGCCTTTTGGGCTCACCAATGTGGGTGCAACTTTCCAAAGAGAAATGGACATTTCTTTTAGGGGGTTGATTAACGGGTTTGTTTTTTGTTTATTTGGATGATATCACCATCTACTCAAATAAATGATTAGAACATATACATCATTTAAAACAAAATTTTGAAAGAATTCATAAATATGGAATTTCATTAAATCCAAAAAAATAATTATTTGCATTCACTTAAGGTAAATTACTAGGATTCATTGTGTTAAAATAAGGTATTATGATAGATCCTAATAGAAGTAAAACTATACATGACATTCCACTACCTCATACCAAGAAATCCATGCATTCATTTTTTGTACAAATCAAATCCGTAAGGAGATCCATTCCTAGTTTCACTCAAATTGTCTTACCCTTGGAAAACATGATTAAGAAAGATAATACACTTAAGTGGAATGATATTTAAAAGAAAGATTTTAGTTCTATCAAACAAGCTATCATGTATTTTCCTACTTTATTTTCTCATAACTATGATAAAGAGTTTATTCTATATAATTTAGCATTTGATCTATCTTATGCAGTTGTGCTCACTCAAAGAAATGGTCAAGAGGTTGAAGTACCAATTGTTTTTCATAGTTCAAGTTTTCAAGGAGCGAAACTCAAGTACTCTGATGTTGAGAAATAATTCTATGTTGCATTTAAGACTAATAAATATTTTAGGCCTTTCTTGATTAATCCCAAGCCAAATTTTTGTTTCATTTTCTTCAGTTCGAAATTTGTTGGTACAAAAGTACGTTGGAGGAAAAAGGGCCCATTGGGTTACTTCTCTTCAAGAATATGACCTTGAAATCAAACCTGCTAAAATTGTGTGTGGTCAAGGATTATGAAAACTAATATCTCAAACCATTAATTCTAAATCTAATGACGTGTCTAATGAACAGGAAGTGCAGGAAACACAACAAGTAAACTCAAATCTTGATTCACAATATGCTAATTTGATATATTATTTAACTCATGGTACTACACCTTTAAATTTAGATTCTAAGAAAAAATATGCTTTGAGAATGAAAGTTAATCAATATCAGGTCATTAATGGTATTTTATTTCGAAATAATTATGATGCTTCCTTTCTCCAATGTTTAGAAAAGGCAGATGCTGAAAAAGTTTACAGGAACTTCATGATGGACTGACTGATGGTCAGTTTGGAGGTGACACAACTACTCACAAAATTTTCATGTAGGTTACTAATGGCCAATCTTATTCAAAGATGCACATGCTTATGTATAAAAATGCAAAATATGTCAAACTTCAACAAGAAGAGTCAAAAGCCCAATGCTTCCCTTGTAACCAGTCATCATCGACCAACCTTTTGAATAATGGGGACTCGACGTCATTGGTGAGATAGTTCCAAACTCATCTAAGCAGCACAAATTCATTCTTACTATAATTGATTTATTTACGAAATGGTTGGGTATAACTACCTTTAAAAACTGTTACATCTAATCATGTTATTTCATTTATTGAACAAAATATTATCACTAGGTTTGGCCTCCTGAACACTTTACTTTTTGACAATGCCACTTACTTTTCTTCCAGTCCACTTATAGTATTTGTGATACAAAAAGGTATTATGCTTAAATAATCTACTAACTATTATCTCTAGGGTAATCACCTAGCAAAATTCAATAATAAAAACCTTCTAAAAATCATTAAGAAGATTGTTGTTGACAATCAAAAGAATTGGCATAAGATTCTTGTCAATGCCTTATGGGCCAATATGACTACAGATAAAGCCTCAATAGGTCCCCTTATTTTTTGGTTTATGGTAAAGAAGCTCTATTAACCCCAAACATTGTTGTACGATCACTATCCTTAGTCCAGTCTATACAAGAAGAACCTTGTTCTAGTTTACAACATAGGCTAGCCCAAATATTTAAACTAGAAGAAGCTAGAGACAAAGCCAATCAAAATTTCGTTAATCATCTAAAAATTGTCAAACAATGGTTTTATAGTCATTCTATAAGTGGCAAAAGTTTTGATGTTGGAGATTTAGTCCTAAAATGGGACAAAGCCCGTGAAGATAAAGGAAAACACGGAAAGTTTCAAAGATTGTGGCTTGGACCATTTCGAATTTCCAAAAATTAGGCCCATCTACTTTCATCCTTCAAACTTTAAATAGAATAGAGGAAAACTTACCAATAAATGGGAAAATCCTTAAAAAATATTGTTCATAAAATTTTGAAAGCTATCCTGTAAATATGTAGATAACCATTTGTAAATCTTGTGTGAAAGTTGTTTTGGTTACAATATTGGTGACAAGCATCATCTTTTATATCTCGTTTATATATTATCTATAAAGAACCTTTATTCTTAAAATCTTGTAGATAGGTTGTAAGTTTATGACTTATTTTTTATCATGCCAAACTAGTTATGATTCGTTATTATTAATCGAAAAGGATCCTTCCAAATGATTTGCATTCTCTCTATTTTATAGAATTGTTAATTATTTATACGAATAGTTAAAAAAAAGGAGGCAAATCATAAGATGAACAACAAATTGAAAACTATGCTATGCATTGCTTTTACATAGCTTTGTTTATCACCCAACTTCTTGCACGTCATTGCTAAAAAAAATCTTTAATTCAATGATCCAAATAAATTCATTTAAATTAAATAACAAGAAGTCGTAGGAAGTGTATTCAAACTCGCTATGGTACCGAATAGGCTCTCCGCAAAAAGGTAAATACATACATGACACGAAGGTAACTTTGCCAGGGTACTAAACAAGGCTACTGCTAGTGAAGCGATGTCGAGTTAAGGATGTCAAATATGAACAAAGCATGCATTTGATTGGTATTAGATATTGCTAAGTAATAAAATTTCAAGTATTTTCTCTCATATAATTTTCATCTTTATTGCATTCCTAATGAACACATATTGTAGAAGTCTTCTTGAAGCTCTCTTTTCTTACCATTTTAATGATCATAAATTGGTTTTTACATGAAAAATTCTAAGTCATGAGTTCTCTTATTTACAAACTTATCATTTTCTCTTCTTTTGATGTAAATGAAGATAACTAGTTCTCCCAGTTTGTCTCTAGTTGTTGTAGCTACAACATCCCCCTTTTTATTTTCATAACAATGAGGACCCTCTATATGTTTTCTTTGCTTTCGTTTGTCTTTCCATATTTTTGTTACTCCACTATATGCGTTTCTTTCCCAGCGTTAAAACAACTCTTGTTTGGATAAATTTGTACATAAGGTTTGAAAACTAATGCCATCTAGGTTTATTTGTTGTTTTGTTAGCCGTTTTTCCATGACGACTCTAATGACAATGGTCTCAATAAGGAAATGTGGAATTTTTGGTTGCTATATTTTGCATAGGGCTTTGCATGTGGCCCATTGATTTACATGAAAAATTCTAAGTCATGAGTTCTCTTATTTACAAACTTATCATTTTCTCTTCTTTTGATGTAAATGAAGATAACTAGTTCTCCGAGTTTGTCTCTAATTATTGTAGCTACAACATCCCCCTTTTTTATTTTCATAACAATGAGGACCCTCTATATGTTTTCTTTGCTTTCGTTTGTCTTTCCATATTTTTGTTACTTCACTATATGCGTTTCTTTCCCAGTGTTAGAACAACTCTTGTTTGGATAAATTTGTACATAAGGTTTGAAAACTAATGCCACCTAGGTTTATTTGTTGTTTTGTTAACCGTTTTTCCATGACGACTCTAATGACAATGGTCTCAATAAGGAAATGTGGAATTTTTGGTTGCTATATTTTGCATAGAGCTTGGCATGTGGCCCATTGATTTAGCATTTTTTTGGTACATTTTGCATCTAAAAAAGTGATAGTTAACTTATTATAAAATAATATTGTAAATAAATAAAAGAGCTTTAAATAAATTATTTTATTATCTTGTAGTTTACACCAATACTGTAAAGTAAACATATATTTATTAACACAAGCTAATATGCCCGGACCCTAAGCTAGCTCATACTACAAACCACAATACCAGCGGGCATTGCCACGCAACTTCACAACATGTCCCATGGGGATCATCCCTCTTTCCATGTTGCTCGATGCATCTCCCAAGCAACGCTGGGTATAAACAATACTAATCACATTTGTGTGACAATGTGGGATATCTCAGTGCGCAGCAAAATTAAAAAAGATTTTCTTGTTGGCTGCCAACTATACCTGGCCCAGGTATTTATCCTTCAGAGCACACATAAACCTAACACCATCTCATCGTCTGTCCCACTCACCCCTTGCATCATACATGCTCGGATAGCAGAGTAAAGAGTGAAACAGGGTGTTGGAAAAAGCTAAAAGATGGGTGGGAAAAAAGAATATGCATTTTTGTTTTTCCAGAAAAATGGAAACAGAAAAGAATTCCATTTTAGAATGTGAGGTCTTTAAAGATAATCTGGAAATTTATGCAGATACGCTGATAGCTAACTCTTGAGATAATCTATTGCGAAGTGTTTATTGATAAACTGGAAACATTTATTGTAAGACAGAGTAGAAAAAAATCCAGTACAAGAAAAAACAATCTATCCCATACCATCTTTAATTTAATGAATATTAAAATACTCTCTTTTTTTTTTGTTTTTTTTCCCTTTCATAAACCTCAGACACCATACATTATAACTCACCCACCTTTCCATACCCGTGCACCGCCAGCCCATATTATATAGAGAGCCCACCAACCTAGCATGATTAACCTTACTCCTTTCGAGTCAGGCGCCCTCTTTAAATGAATTTCTCTCCATTGCAGGGCACTACCACCCTCAGATTCACGTGGAATATCCATAGTGCCATTACCAATTAATATAACTTCAACTCATTGTCAGGCACCCATGCAAGCAATCTGTATTGGATATAAATAACACTTTTACTTGTTAATTAATAATAAAAAATTGTGGTTGCAGGCACTCAGAACCTCACATTTAGGCACCAAATCTGAGAATAAACACTACATGAATGAAATGATTTGAAACAGACTATTGATGGCTTTCTATGAAAATTAAAATCATCTTGAAATTTGCTACTTAGCTAGATTCTAAACAAGGATATTCTTGATACCGCATGGCAATTTCTGTTCGAAACCAAGCATCCCTATTGGTCATACGGGGCAATCACACTAATTTTGGTTTGGATGGCGCATTGTATGCAATTAAAATTTAGTTTTAACAGAAATATTGCATAGAGAATATCTCGTACTCTCAAGCAATGAAAACGATCTGAATACAGAAAGGAAACAACTAGCAATGATCTGGAGAACACATTTCCCAAAATAAATCACTTTGTTTCTCAATTTTTCAGCAATCATTGTTGCAGTAGTTGAGAGAAAACTCGAGAACATAATTAACAATTTGATTGAACATACGCTGTTAGAACTCGTACCAGTCGAAATATGCCAAATTAAAAGGTTTTTTTTCTTAGAATCGAATAAAGAGAGACGAGCTCATTACTCCGTAAGCTATATAAACTAAGCTATGCTTCTATAATAAGGATTCATAAACTTTGTCAAGAAATTCTTAGTAGCACTATTGTTCTTTGCATTTTCTACTAATTGTATGGACTTGTAATCGATTGGGAAGCTAACAGGAGTGATTTTATCAGCATTTTTATTGGTAAAATGCTCTTGCATTTTATGAAATTGATCTGGTTTCTTTATGCTTTGTTTCAAGTTAATATTTGATGGTCGTTATCGATTGAGTTGGGTTATCGATTGAGTTGGATTAGTTTGTGACATTGCGTGTGGGAACTCATGCTATGGTGTATTGACTAATTTTAATACCTTTGCTCTAAAAGTCCTTTCTTATTTTGTTTCAATATACGTATAGCATAGTTAATATGTGTATGAAATGATACATTGATGATGATTTAAATTTGCTTATTGTTCTCTTCATTTTTTGCTTTATACATATATGTTGCTGGTAATATGTGCATGGATGTTGCAGGGTTTTGTGAGCTCATTTCAACTTATTTGATTGAATTCTATTAATTTGTAGGGGAATTTCAAGTGACTTTTGTTAGAATTATATCTTTCCATTTGTTATTATGTTTCTTTGTTCTTGCACATCTTTGGTTTTAATGTGGATCGTAACACATGTAATTCGATGCTTTGAGTTAAGAATTGTTTCAAATGCCATTTTTTTTGGCTCATAGTTTAGTTTTCATTTGTATATTTTTGTTTAATTTGCATTAGCAAAAAATTTACACATCTTTTTTTATCCAAGTACATGTGAATATAATGCCTACGCTTATAGATAATTAGATACTTTTAGTTGTATGTAAATCAATTTTAATTTCAATTAGTTTGTCCATATCTTTTAGTTTCTTTGTTTTTCTTCCCATTTCTTTAAAGTATCCACACATTGCAGTACCACCTCGTGAAGGGTTTACTAGTACTAAAATAGTAGTCTGTGTTTCCAGTTCAATGGAAATAAGTATAATTAAGACTCTTACTAGACAATTCTTCTCATGTTGAGCCAAGACATTTGTAGGATTCAATTGCAAGTTAGGAGGCAACGATGGTGGTTTGCTCATCTCTCCATGCAATGCTACTTGTGAACTGACCAATGTCATCTACATGTTATCTGCAATGGTATTCCTGGTCTCAATGTTGAGTTATGATGACTCCTTTAGCTTTGTCATTAATACCAAGCTATGAGACGATAATGGAAACAATCTTGGAGGTGGTGGTACATGTGTAGGGTCCTTATGAGCTCCAATATGATCATAGTTACGTCTCTTGCCAGGACCATAAAACTCAGATCTAGTGTTGGTGTGATTTGGCCTCATATGTACCACAAACTCAACATATACATGCTTTGCAAATTAAATGGGTACCTAGTCATGGTGGGGGAATTGGCCCCAATCTCTAATGAATCGATCATAAAAAAAGTGGTCGCGTCAACAATCTTAAAATATTTGAGTGGAATTGGACCAACATGTCTAGCATGAAAATCCAGAGGGATGTCAAACAAATCCCTGTGAACATCAATGTCCTTGGTGGCAACTTTCATCACCTCCTAAGTATCTGGCCCTCTAACCTCTAGCCTCCTAATTCTATTTATGGAATGTGGGAGGTGCCTATGTGGGTCAGATTCTCTCTATAATTAAAGTCAAGTTATGCCTAGTAGGCGACCTAGTAGGGGGTCTACCAAGCTCTCGTGTGATCCATGCATGTTGGGCCCTTACATCCTCAAGTGTGACAGTGGTTGTGGCATCGTCCCACGAAAGGATCAACATTAAAATCTCATCCTCGACTTCGTCATGTTGAGGTTCTGCAGATCATAAACATAATTATTTAACATATATAACAAACTAAACAAATTGACTGAAGATGATTTAAAAATTAAAGACAATTTCAAGACATAAACACATAAAGTTTAAAGAGGATTTTAAAATGCAGGAGGTGTACCTGTGACAGGTGAAGATGGTCCACTCTTTGTAAAATGATCATCAATAGAGACAAAAAAATTCCTCTGACACTCGTACTCATAGTAGAGCTAGGATCTATGAGTGGAACACAAACTCTAGTTGGGCTATGTGATCTTTCAGGAGCTCGACCATGTATAGTTGACCCCCCCACACTTTGATGGCCTACAGTTAGGGGTTGTATAGGAGATGGCTCTGCATAAATTTAGTTGGAAGGGGATTGATTGTAATGGTTACAAAGTTAATGAATGGAATACAATCAAAGTATAGATGAAGAGAAGTAGTAGAGTTTTATTTTAAGTATGTAAGATTTGTCTAAGCCATATAAGATTTCATCATAGATGTTTCGAATTGAAACAAAACTATTACATATAATACATATAAACTAATCAAAGAAAAAAATGTTCACTTAGAAAGAACATTGACATTAAAACCATTTCTAAACTCAAGCAGAATAGTCTAGCCTTCCTAAAATTTAGAGTCCCTTTTTTGATAATTTGTCAACCAAAGTATTGAGTTCCATGTAAGCACCATTGAAAGAAGTGATCAAATCTAACTTGACACTTTTTCCCATTTCTAAATAATGCATTTTATTCATAGAGCATAAATATTTAGATATATTTAAGAAATTGAAATAAACCTATTTGCAAAACTAATAAAATTTCATGCGAGTCAAATGCTACATAAGACAAATTCTTATAATGTTTGGCTTTTACATATGACATGTACTAGGTGCAAGCACATGAAGACAATGTTTCTAGTACACTACAATACATAATGAAACAATTTGGTACATTATAAAAGAGTCAAAATGCTTTTATTCACTTTAAATGTGCTTTTAATCATGGATTTAATGAATCTATCAATGCATATTTGAATCTTGAACTTATATATATTATATATACTATATATTAACAAAAAAATCTTGTTTTGGACTTTTAACTTAGTTAATATTTTATTTAAGTAATTAATTTTTAAAGCAATTACCTATATTTATTAAAAAGAAATATTTAAAATATAATTGATTTAAAAAAAAAAAATCTTATTTGATAAACAAAGATCATTCACCATGAGTAATCATATTTATTATGTCAATATTAAGCTTCTAATCACTCTGGTTGTCATGCTATCTGATCCAATAGGTAATATGATAATGTTATATGCAATGTGTTCAATTAATTAACTGGTTATAGTTTGGTTGTTTTATGTTTTGGATTTTTTTGGCATATTTTTGGTCAATTTTGTTTGAAATTTAAAATGCATTTTTGTTACCTCTAGTTGTCATGATCTCTAATCCAATTGGTAATATGATATTGTTATATGCAATGTTCAATTAATTAATTTATTTATTTATTGGTTATAGTTTGGTTGTTTTATGTTTTGGATTTTTTTTGGCATATTTTTCGTCAAATTTGTTTGAAATTTAAAATGCATTTTTGTCGCCTCTGGTTGTCATGAACTCTAATGCAATAGATAATATGATAATGTTATATGCAATGTGTTCAATTAATTAATTAATTAATTAATTGGTTATAGTTTGATTGTTTTATGTTTTGGAGTTTTTTTTTGGCATATTTTTGGTCAAATTTGTTTGAAATTTAAAATGCATTTTAACTAACAAAAAATCCAATTCTATTGAAAATTTACTTTATTAAATTCCTAAGACAAAACTTCAAAACCTAAAATAATTAGAAAATAAAGCTTTTACTATTCAAAGGGAAAAAAAATCATAATAAACTTGGTAACATTGCACTTATTAAATACTTATACTTGAAATGGAAAAAAATAAAATCTAAATTATAGTTTTTTTGGTGGTTTTCAAGCGGTTTCTTGGTGGTTTTCTAGGTTGCTTGTGGTTTTTGTATGATGGGTTTTCATTTCAAATTTTTTTGCAAGAAAAAAAATTGAAATAGGCAAAAAAATGATAGGAAACCTACCTTGGCCTCCAGGTGGCGGTTGGTTTGAACTCCTAGGACGTTGGTGGGGTTGTCGGATGGCTAGATGGAACTCCGCCATCTCTGTGTCCTCTCTCGCTCAGGATTTGTGCAAAATAGATTATGCAGACTATGGATGGGCTTAGGGCTCCATCGAGCTACTTTTTTCCACCCACATGTAACCCAACTTCATGCATAAACCCATACTTAAATAGAATTTTAAATTAATACATTAATATAAAAATATAACATAATAAAAGCTTCTTCATAATTTTTTGCGAGATCAAACTTTATATCTACAACTGGATTAAGAGTTTATATATATCAAATTTTATTTTGGATTTAAGTTTATACATATCGAATTATGTTTTAAATTAAGAAAAATCTAATGAGTCATATTATATACTCTCAATAGACACATGGCTAGAGATTGTGTAGCTATCTAGTCAAGAACTTAGTGAACATAAAAATGTTATAAAATAAAACAAAAATAAAATATTTTGATTTTGGAATGAGTTATTGTAACATACCCTAGTAACCTCACATGTAAAAGCGGGGAGTTAGAAATTTTTTTTTTATACAAATTAACCACAAGTAATTATCCAATTCACAACTCCACAATTCCTCATTAACCATTAGATATAATGTTCATTAGTACATCAAGTAAATTGCAATAAAAGATAGTAAGTTGCATAACCATTAACCACCAATGTGGTAGTGTAATAACATAAACTGTCTCATGAATCCTTGCATCCATTTCATGATTTCCTTAACCATATTAAGTAATCACATACTTGGACATTATATTATCCCATCAAATAAAGAACCAACATCATCAAGGATTCAACATCATCAAATTGGCACAAAAGGCAATCACACCATTGAACACCGATATACCCTGGAAACCCTGTAAGCTGAAAACCAACAAACGTTTAATCTTATTATTAAACGCTCGTGAGGGTTTTTCACCCTTCACTCAATGGCTTATAAGGGATTCCATCCCTTAACCATTGTTATAAAATTATTACAATGAATTATCATTAAGTTGTCACATAACTAGCTAAAAGCTAATACATTTTCCATGAAACCCTTTATTTACATACCGCCACATGCAACATTCCTTGTGGCATGATTGTTCTAGCAATGTATGATCCCGCAACTCGTACTCATCTGCATGGACCATTAATTCCTTTTCCTGCCACAACGTTAAATATAATCTATGCCTTGTGCAAGTAATCCAACCTTACCTGCCCATGTTATCATTATCAACATTAACATCATGATTACATTTATAAATAATCATATTAACTAGCATTTCCCTTCGCATAAGCACATATTCTTAGAGGACAAAACACTAAGGCATTCCTTTTAAGGGACTATCTAAAACATCAGTTATAATCTTCTCACATGAAAATTTACATAGACTTTATCAAAAGATCTAGTCCTTCTTTAATGTATGCAAAACATACTCCCTTCTCTAGGATTCTTCCATCGTTTCATGTAAACAATTACTTACTTCTTTCTTAAAAGTAAGTCATTATGACCTCATTTCTCTATCTCCTTATATGTAGGTTTCTCATGCTTCCCTTTCAAGAAATTATTATAGATATCCATCTTTATGCATAAAAATCAAGATACAATAACAAGGTTAACTTACCCTCTTATGCATCAAAATCAAGAAATCGACACAACTCATCTAACAAGACAGTCTTTTCAAGAGATTATTATTTTCAATAAAGTTAACATAATCACTTTCTCTATGTACACACAAAATCATATTCCCAAAGTCACAAATAGCTACCCTTATGTGCATGCAACATGTGTTTTTCCTAACACAATTACTTTTACTTCAATGCACATAATCTTTTCATGAAACAAGTATGGATTCTTGATATGATATGAACACTATTCATATGTCTTTTAAGAATAGGAAACTCTATTTTTGTTTCAAGAGATGTCTCATAAAAGTCATCATTTTCATACATGAAGTATGCACACTTTTCTAAAATGAAACTATATTTATGTGTATATAAAACATACTCTTTCTTCAAGAAAGTTAGAAATGAATATCTATGTGCCTAGAAGCACATCATTAGCTATTTCTATCATGCATGTAATGCATAATTATTTCACTAGAAACTTAGAAACTAGCTAGAATCACGATGCAATTAGCATATATCATTTTTCAAGAAACTTTTATTAAATAAAAGTACATATTTTAACTCAAAGAAAACTTGGCCACTTTTCACACTATGTCCTCAAGAAGTTTATATGTCTCACCATCTTTTCTCAAGAAGATATTTTGGCTATATTTAGCAAGATTTTATTCCAAGAAAATGACAAGAGACAAGCATTTCACACACAAGTCTCACATGTAGTCTTTCTAAGAGGAACTACCTATTTTCTTTACCAAGAAAACATATAAGATAATCAATCTTTAACTGCATGCATTAACATATTTTCTTTACCAAGAAAACCTATAAAATAACCAATCTTTTACTGCATGCATTAAAATATTTTCTTTTACCAAGATAATATATAAAACATTCAATTTTAACTGAATGCATTAACATATTTTCTTTACCAAGAAAACATATAAAATAATCATTCTTTTACTGCATACATTAAAATACTTTCTTTACCAAGAAAACATATAAAATATTCAATCTTTTACTGCATGCATTAAAATACTTTCTCTACCAAGAAAACATATAAATTATTCAATCTTTAACTGCATGCACTATCATATTCCTTCAAGAAAGTGAACAAATTACTTATCTTTTCCCAGTTGTATCAGCACAAGCCGTCCAAAACAAAACTGTGTTCCGTAGGTTCTCCATTCTTCTTTTATTAAATTCCAAGATGTGATTCGATTTCTTTATCATAATCATGATACAGATGAAGTCGTGGCCGTCTTAGTTCTTTCTTTTTCTTGCGAGACTGCACCTTCGGAGGGTGGGCAAACAGTCATAGCTCTTAGCCACAACATTAAGCAGCGCCGCTCCCCACACTATGACTTCATGTATGTTCGCTCCAACCAATGGACTATCATTTTCTTCAAGTTCTGGTAACAAACGCAATCAACATATCATGTAATCCATGCATGATATCCTAATACTAGCTCCTTCACTCCTCTATTATTTGCCTCATTAAGGTTTTTTGAAAAACAGTAAAATAGCGCCTATTGAACCGATCACCAACAGACGCTCTCTTTCATTACACTCCATGAGAATGTTCCATCGTGTAGGCAATCTGGTTCTCTTGACTTCTGTTTATTCCTCTCTCTTTTAAACGTACTTTAAACTCAAGCGCTACTGCTTGCACAGCCTTGTCGGAGTTTCAAAAACTTCATGACCATCAAGCTGTCTTCCTGCAATCAGAGCCGATTCTCGATGAATACCTTTTTACCAAGATTTTCTTCCTTGATTTCCCCCTCATTCGGTTTTCACAAATACCAAGAATCAATTTTATAACTGATTCGTAACTTTTGATTTTACCTTGGGTTATTTATGAGAGGGATATGACAATTATTATGCCTGGAAAAGTGGTATTGAGAAGCAATGATATTGGCACATGTTATTGTAACAAAGCATATTTACAAGTTAATAGTATCCATGTTAAGAATCTTGTTATATTGTAAGTCTTAAGTTTAAATTTAAAAAACGTTATAAAATAAAATTAAAATAAAATATTTATCAAATATTTTGGTTTTGAAATGAGTAATGGTTTTTGGGCATGTCGTATTGACAATCCATGGTTTTGTTCCATGGTATTATAACAAATCCTAAATTATTATAACACTTGGCGAATAGAAACTTCTTTTAATCATAAAAAAAAAATATTAGAATTAGAGTATCGAAAAAAAATTCATTAAAAATTAGAACCTACATTGGTCAAATACTAAATTAGGAACATAAATTTTGGTGGGTAATAACGATTAGTAAATCTACACATTTACAGTTTTGTTCCATTTATAGTATGAATAAAAAATCCCTACACAAATATCTAAAAACTATGCATGAATATTGCAACCATATCCATATATTATGACATAAAATATGTGAGGGAGTTATCCACAATGGCATTATATTGTACAAAGTTTGCAATAAGACTTTCAAGTTATGGTCCAATCAATTGCTGAAATTTTTTTTTTTAATAATATTGAAAAATATTTTTTTTTTTCAAACATTATAAGTTGCATTGGTCAATGCTAAACTAATAGTCCTCAACAAACATATTGCCTTGGTAGGGACTAATAATTATGTATCTATTACAACAAATAAATAAATAAACCAATAGTTTTTATATATGTATCTATGTACATGACAACATCTAAAAAGTAAATCTAAAGTAGATCCATTTTAAACCTGGATCTATCAAGCAACCAAAGGGATTAAATTTCTCAAGATGTAATTTTTTATTACTTAATGTAAAATAATTAATACATGGCATGGAATTAAATAATAGAAAAATACACTTTAATAAAATTGATCATTATCTATGCTTAATAGATCCATAGATTCACAATAGTTTTAATGGGGAGCTTTTTTTGTGTAAAGTAAATATTTCTATTTCATATTTCAAAGAAAAACATTAAGACAATTAGATATTTTTCCTCGTCTACCACTTAGGAAACTAGGCAAGTGATAGAACCTCATTTTTGGCAGCATCCACACATAGAGTTTGTTGAAGCTCAACAAAACAATAAAAAAACTAGAGTGTAAACTAAGTCACCCTGGCTATGATCTAACTAGAAAACAATATTTGACATAAACAATTGAAAACACTAGACTAATAAGAACTCTCCATTTGGACTTGGAAGATTCATTAGCATCCACAACTACTCGCTCCTTACTATTTCAAGGGGAGCAGTCAGTGTCTTGGGGAATACCCAAGAATCAACTCATCCTGTTCGTTGATCTAGTTTCCTCTTTGTTAGTTGCAACTCATCTAAAATCTAAAGAATTTCCTCCTTGGCCTCATTTCGAGAAAGAAAAACTTGACCAAGAAGGAGCTTCAAGCATCAATAAATATAAATAGTATACATATACTAACTATGGTTCCCTTAGGCGTGTCCTGTGTCCAATACCTAGTTAGCAATCTACTCAAGCACCTATGAATCCATCAATAAACCTCTTTCTCTAGCGATTTCACATTCTACTAGAGTAATTTCTTCTTTTATGACCTGAGGAGTATTTTCCTGCTAATGATGAGTAGCGATCTCCACCCTCTATTGGGTGCAAGAATGTAAGAGCCCCCCCATTCCCTGAAATAAGAAACCTTTCTTATACTACAAGCGAATTGGTTTGACATGTCCAACAATAGTCAACAAATGGTTTTTAAACCATTGTCAAAGGGAGCACCATAGGATGGTGGAGAGAAGGTATTAACATACCAAATAGAGAACCAAAGTGAAAGAATGAGAATAGTTTGAGACAAAATTGTTTAGATTCAAGAAGAAATAAAATAAAAATGAATAAATACAAGTAAGAGGGATATCCACTAGAAATAAATACTTTCAAGACTTAGTGGTCTAGAAGAAAAACCATAAACCAAAGAGAAGAGCCAAAGAGAAGGACGTGATGAAAAATTAATGAGTCTTTGAGGACTTCCATAAGAAAGAGGTAGGTAGTAAACAAAAAAATCAAGAATATAGATATTTAAAGAAGAAGCCAAGAAGAACATCTTCAAGAGAACCAAATGGCTAGAGTAGGATCGTGCCATGAAAAATGATAATGTGCCACCTTACTTTCCTTGATACTTTGAAATACTATTCCTCTGTGTTGTAATATTCAACCTCACAAATTGAATGATCATCCTAGCTCGCAACGATGATAATGCATGGGACAATTGGCTAAGATTAGATACTCTAGTAGTTGCAAACAACCATATCCTCACATAATTGAAAGGTTAAACCTCCACTGAAGCATGGGCATTAAATTGGTATTGAAACCAGTGTGAATTGGCATCATGAATCCATCAAATCACATCATGTATTGTGTAGGAGAATTCAAAGCCTTATATTGGCCTTGGGGGAGGTGGGTGGGGGATGGTTCCATATGGCCATATCCTCATCCATATATACTTGGTGGCATGGTGGCCATGCACTTCCCCCACTTGTTACAATGTTGACACACCATTCGAGGAATGGATATATATATATATATGGTAGTGTTTTAGAACTTATCTTATTATTATTATTATGTATATGTGATTATGTATGATACATTTATCGATATATTAAATATATTATTTTAAATACAAATATTAATATGAAACAGAATTTCAAAATTCCATGGGTTAGTTATAATGGTTGAGTGTTGTGAATTGCGTGCAAATATTATAAGGTCTCACTTGCTAAGAATTAAATATCTAATATTTGAAATAACATGATAAACCAGAGTATATATTATATGAGTGTGGAGCACAATTTTTTTAAGTTATAATAGAGAGCTATACAATATTTCCTTATAGAATAATAAACACAAGTTCATCTATATATCCAAATCATGTGCTTATCTCTCTATTTGTTAGGATATTCTGACACATAGGAAATAGTTAAGCATAACTTGGTCTAGTGTAGAGTTAGGTAAAGTGTGTTTCTTTACTATGTAATTTTGTAACTTACAATTTGACGGTCAGGGTATGTAGTGATCCGAAGGTTCATTCTCTCCTCGGTATTACTGACACTTGATTCGTGGCTTAACACCTGATTGGTCCATGATCTCTAGTTAAAGAGCATGGAGGGTCATTTGTAGGGTAACCGTTCATGAGAGAAGCTTATGTAAATTTTCATTATTTTATTAATAAATTGCCTGAAGTGACAACGTTGGCTCAGGTTGTGGATTGTTTCCCTCTTTGAGGGTTTTAACCACATCAAGAATACCGGTGTATTGATCTGTGATCTGTTTGTGAGTGGTGTCCTTTTGTGTTTTGTCTGAGGAACTTACCCTGGAAATTCCTACATGGTATCAGAGCTATTTGAGGGCTGCATCCATTAGTGATCCAAATATGAAGCTAGTAGAACTACATCTGACTGTCGTTTCTTAGATCTACTATTTCTAACTGCTTTCGGGCTGAGAGGACTGCTCTATTGTGTTAGGAGCATCTATTCTAGTGAGGAACCCCTTTTATTTGACGCGAAAAGGTTTCCGGTAGCCCTAGCTACATCATTTTTAAGATCTGGAGGTATATAGTGTTTATTTGCAATTTCTAGTTATTTTCTCTCTATTTATTTCGGTTTATTTAGATCTCTATTTTTTATTACCGGACCTATACCTTTCATTTCTGTGTATGCTCTTTTCCCCGCGACTCTGTGCGATTTGGGCAAATCAAAAACATAAAGGAATTATTTTTCTCATGTGTATGCTCTTTTCTGCTGCGCCTTAGTGTGGTCTTGGAAAATCAGAAACATTGAGGAGTTTCTGGGTAAAGCTAACTTCAAGCTGTAAGATTTGCTTTTTCTGTATGTCCGTGTTGGGTTTTGTTTTTTTTGGTTTTGCAAGCAAAAAAGCGCTTTCTCAAGTAATCACACACCCCAAAGCTTCAGTGACAAAGAAAAAAAAAAAAAAAAAAAAAAAAGGAAAAAAAAAGCCCTTCCTCTTTTCCAAAAATCACTAACCTTTTAAACTAGCTCACTTGGTCCAAAGTTCATTTATGAGAATAGAGGTCTTGGGTTCAAGTCTTTCTTTTTGTTGAGTTACTTTTTCAAAAAGCACATGTAGCTTATGTTTTAAAGTCACTTTATGTAAAATTGTTCTCGCCCATTATAAAAAGTGAGTCACTTATAATTCTAAAGTCTCTTTATCTTTTATTTAAGTTACAATTTAGTGGGTAGCTCATAAAGTACCATTGTAAAAGTGACTTTCACTTATTTATAAAAGTGAGTCACATAAATTTATTTTAAAGTGAGCAAATTAGATTTATGTTTGGAAAGGGGGGATTTTTTATTTATAAATATAACATTATCATTCATTTCCGCACATTCATGTACTCTGTTAGCATCTTCAACAATTTTTATTCAAAAAGCCATAACTTCTTCATCCGGAAGCCGTTTTCAGAGCCATTTTTTTTTAATCAAACTATTTTTTCAAGATCTTTCCATTGGAACACTTATTTGTTGCATCTACAGCTTCAATGTCTGTTAAAATGAAAAGTTCATGCAAAGTTATTCTTGACAGCACTAACTACTTCCAATGGTGGTCCTACATTGTAGATTTACTTAGAAGGAAAGGTCTTTACAGAATAGCCTCAAGCCAAGAAACCAAACCTAAAGATAAAGAGAAGGAAACCAAATGGGAAAATAGGCAAGATTGAGCACATGGGTTGATAAGGATCTCTATTTCTCCAGACCTTAGATTCCATATCGCAGAACTTGATACCCCCAATCAAGCAATGAAACAACTCACTAAAGTTTTTGGAATTGAAAATGAAATTAGAGCCCATCAACTTGAAAATGAGTTGCTTACGTTAGACCCCAATAATTTTTCTTCCATTGAAGATTTTTTGTCCAAGTTCAAGACCCTTAGACTTCTCTTAGAAGGTGTTAAGGTTAAGAAAGAAGATGATAGCCTTATCTATTCCATTATTACTAAGTTGGGACTAGCCTACTCTGTGTTTGTTTCCACCTTCCATTCTACAAGAGAAGCCTTCATTTCTCAAGGACAAGACTACAAGTCCCCTTCCTTTGATGCCTTCTGTGATTCTTTAATAAGGGAACAAGAAAAACTCTTACATCTTAGTCTTCTTAATCTTGGAAACTCTTCTAAGAAAGCCTTAGCTACTCAGCAGCAACCAAATTCAATGAATCCTAAGAAGTCGTATCCTAAAAAGAATGGTCCTAAACCAAACAAGGGTCCTAAGCAATTTTAGTCTCAAAATGAAAAATCATTTCAACAAAATGATAAG
>APFE030313461.1:44773-56495 GCA_000404065.3 Pinus taeda | reverse complement strand
GAAGATGGAAGCCTTGGAAGTAGCAATGAAGAAGCATAACATCCATTTGGAGCACTCTTCAACTTCAACTTCATCTTCAGGAATAACACTTTCTGCATGTGGTTGTCAAGCATCTTGGTGTGGATATGCACTAAATGTATCTTCTTCTTCTCATTCTCATGAGTGGCTCATTGATTGTAGAGCTTCTTATCACATGGCCAAAAGCAAAGCAATGTTTTCTTCTTTAAATGAATGTAAAACCAAAAATATATATGTTGGTGATGATAGATCTCTTAGTGTTGTAGGAACTAGAACTGTTTATATAGAAAATGGTCAATTTAATGATGTATTATGTGTTCCAACCTTATCCTGCAACCTTCTATCTGTATATCAAATTACTCATTCAGGTGAAGGTAAAATCGTTGAATTTTCATCTCACGATGTTGTAATTAAGGACCTAAGAGATCCTAGACAAATTTTAGCTACTGGCATTGATGATGATTCTACAAGGTTGTATAAGTTTAACAACTTTGGGTCATCAAATCTTCCCTCTGTATTTGTTTCTCATAATGATGAAGTGAGAAAACTTTGGCATGAGAGAGTTGGTCACTTAAACTATCGCTCCCTTCAAAATCTATGTAAAGAAAATATGGTGACAAGTCTTCCAATGGTATCTTGCAAAGATGGTGTTTGTTCCGGATGTGTACTCGAAAAAAATCAGTGGGATAGTTTTGAAAAACATGCCTCTTGGCATGCCTCAACCGCTTTACAGCTTGTGCATAGTGATTTATGTGGTCCACTTCCAGTTGTTTCATTCTCTGGCTACAAGTATTTATTAACTTTCATTAATGATTTCTCCAGACTCACTTGGGTATACTTCTTAAAACTCAAGAGTGAAGTATTTAACATGTTCTTGGCCTTTAAGGCCTTTGTTGAAAAACAATCTGGACATCCAATTCTTAAGCTAAGATATGATAATGGCGGAGAATATGTTAACAACAAATTCATCGAATTTTTCACTAAGAATGGAATTCAAATGCAACATATTGTTCCATATACTCCACAACAAAATGGTGTAGTTGAAAGGAAGAATTGCACCTTAAAGGAAATGGCTAATTATATGCTTCAATCTAAAGGACTTAGTCTTAATTTTTGGGTAGAAGCAATTAACTATGAAAATTACATAGTAAATTGCACTCCTACTAAGCTTTTAAAGAATATCACTCTAGAAGAAGGATGGAGCTCAATTAAACCAGATGTAAGTCACTTTCATGTTTTTGGAAGTGAAGCATGGGCCCATATTCCAGATGAGAAACATAAAGCTTTAGAACGTAAGAGTGAGAAATGTATTTTTGTTGGATATTATGAAGATGTCAAAGGATATAGACTTATTCCATTTAAGTTCAAAAATGTTATCATTAAAAGAGATGTAAAGTTTGGTGAAAATATATCGGCCTACAATCCTAGTTCGACGAATGTGCCACCTCTCTCTATCCCTTCTAATTCTGAAAATATTTCTTCTTCAGATGATGACAGCAAGGATGAAAATCCTCCCCCGCCTTCTCAGGATTCTCCTTCAGCTCCTCAGCTTCCAAAATGGGTTCATGCTACTCGAGATGTAGCAGATGCTCTTGTCGGTGATCCTACAGATGAGTGACGTACATGTTCTCAGTTCGGTAGAGCCTCTTCTTTACTGGCTCAAGCTTCAACGAATTATGATCCTAACACCTTTGTAGAAGCTTCAGGCCATCTAGATTGGGACGCAACTATGAATGAATAATATCGTTCATTATTGGCAAATGATACATGGGATCTTGTTCCTCTACCAAAGGGATGAAAACTTGTTAGATGCAAATGGGTTTACAAAACCAAGTATAGACCAGATGGAAAATTTGATAAACATAAATCTCGTCTTGTTGCTAAGGGTTTTTCACAAGTAGAAGGCATTGACTATACTGAAACCTTCTCCATTGTTGCCAAAATGAACTCTATCTTCCTTTTTCCTTCCCTTACTACCTCTTTTAGATGGGAAGTCCATCAAATGGATGTTAAATTTGCCTTCTTGCATGGGGACTTTCATGAAGAAATCTATATGGAACAAGCTACTGGCTTTATAAAAACAGACTCCAGCCTGGTATGTCAGCTTAAGAAATTCCTTTATGGTCTCAAGCAAGCCCCTCGGGCTTGGTATGCCAAAATGGATAGCTTTCTTTTAGAAACTGACTTTTCTAAGTGTCATTATGATAATACTGTCTACACCAAGAAAGTGGGAAAGTCTCTTATCGTTATTGTTCTTTATGTTGATGATCTTATCCTTACTGGTAGTGATCCCAACCTTTTAAACCATGTGAATTCCAGCCTTAAAAAGAAGTTTGAAATGACAGACTTAGGACACTTGCATTATTTTCTTAGTCTTCAAGTCTTGCAATCCAAAGAAGGTATATCCCTTTCCTAGTCCAAGTATGCATGTGATCTTCTATGCCATTTTCACATGGAAGACTGTAATCTAGCCCCTTCTCCCTTTCAGTCTGGAACCAAACTTTCAATCACTTGTACTTCCCCTGAAGTTGATGCTACCTTATACCATCAACTTGTAGGAAAAATTTTTGTATCTGACCCATACTCGTCCTCACCTTTCCTTTGATGTTAACCTTATTGCTCGTTTTATGCAAAACCCACATGAAAGTCATTGGAAAACAGCTAAAAGAATACTTCATTATGTTTGAGGTACAGTTCAGTTTGGGATTCATTACAATGCAGAAGCATCTCCTCTATTGGTTGGTTTCACTGATTCCGATTGGGCTGATGACCCTGATGATCGAAATTCTACTGCAGGTTATGTGTTGACTCTTGGTTTAGGACCTATTACATGGGCTTGCAAGAAACAAAGTGCCATTTCTCTTTCTTCAGTAGAAGCAGAGTATCGTGGTGCCATAGAAGCTAGT
The DNA here is from genome assembly GCA_000404065.3 of Pinus taeda. Taxonomy (NCBI): domain Eukaryota; kingdom Viridiplantae; phylum Streptophyta; class Pinopsida; order Pinales; family Pinaceae; genus Pinus; species Pinus taeda. Next base: position 53,571 of record APFE030313461.1, on the reverse strand, counting down.
AAGGAAGCCCTGTGGCTTTATCAGATCCTGTTAGAGTTTGGCTTTCAGCAGCAGCATCCTACTACAATTTGGTGTGATAATCAGAGCGCCATTCAAATTTGCAAAGATCCATCCCAACGTTAGTGCATCAAACACATTGAACTACACATGCACTTCATCAGAAAGCCCATTCATGACCATGTTCTTGAAGTGCCATATTGTTCAACAGATGATCAAGTTGCAGACATCTTTACAAAGGCTCTCACAGAGGCAAAGTTTACTAAAATTCTATTTATGGTTGGAGTTTAGGAAGTTGTCATTAAGGGGGATAGGCTCTAATGCCTCCTTCCTTCTCCTATTGTGTCATATTTCTACATCCTTCAATCCTATCCGAAGTTGCTCTTAAGGGGGTATGTTAGGATATTCCGACACATAGGAAATAGTTAAGTATAAATTGGTTTAGTGTAGAGCTAGGTAAAGTGTGTTTCTTTACTATGTACTTTTGTAACTTACAATCCGATAGTCACGATATGTAGTGATCTGACGGTTCATTCTCTCCTCGGTATTACAGACACTTGATCCGTGGCTTAACACCCGATTGGTCCATGATCTTTGTTTAAAGAGAATGTAAGGTCATCTGTATGGTAACCATTCATGAGAGAAGCTTATGTAAATTTTCATTCTTTTAATAATAAATTGCCTAAAGTGGCTGCGTTGGCTCAGGCTGTGGACTGTTTCCCTCTTTGAGGGTTTTAACCACGTCAAGAAGACTGGTGTATTGATCTGTGATCTGTTTGTGAGCGGTTTCTTTGGTGTTCTGTTTGAGGAACTTACCCTGGAAATTCCTACACTATTAAATACCATGGATGAGACTCAATTTGTACCTTGCAATCTTCACATAAGACTATTTTATTGAAAATACTTATTTATGCCTAATTTTGAGACTTTACAAACTCTCTAACTTGTAAAATCTATATTTTCATGTCTCATATGATTCTCACGAGACTAGAGACATCACATATAATTGAACTATTATATATATATATATAATATATATTATATATATATAATATTATATATATATATATTATATATATATAAATTATATAATTTGAACATATATATATATATATATATATATATATATATAGCATGGGTTGGTTCATTCATCCAAGGACATAAGCCATGTATTTCTAGTATTCTTTCACGTATACAACTCACAGAAATATATGTATAAACTAGTGGAGGCTGAGTAGTTCGAGGACCTATAGTTTAGTCAAATTTGGAAGAGAAATGAAAGAAGAGAAGGAGATAGAATAAATCATCATATAGAGCTTGAAACATCAATAATTCTACACTTATTTGAGCTAAATATAGACATAGTGGATGAAAGAGGATTAGGTGAGATGATTCATGGAGCACAATTTTAAAGATATAATCTCAAAGATCCATATAGGCATGTGCATTAACGAGTCAACACAAATGAATCTGTAAGAACATATGAAACATTTCTAGCAGCTACAATTACATGAAATCAAAGAGGAAACATGAACATAATGGAATTTGAACAGAGAGGTAACATATTGTAGTACTCGAAGGTAAGATTCACCATGATTTCATTAATATTCTAAAAGATGCAAATCTTGAAGTCATAAAGTCTCAAAAATAACATGTAGTTAATATTTAGGATTCAAAACCTTTTCTAAGTGTTTCTTCCTCCCTTTTATAACGATAGGGAGAACATGGAAATTAGTTACAAAAAATCTTGGGCTAGAGCTTCCAGCAGTTGGTATGACTAGCTATCTTGACGTGTAGTCTCAGTTGCCTCCAATTATTACAACAGAAAGGTACTTTTCTTGGAAATAAAACAGAATAACAATAGCAACAAAAATCAACAAAACAAAATTAACAAGTGAACTGAAATGATGGTCCTGTAAAAATATCTCCACGCCACTCTCTATGTTGGCCTCTCGTCCAACCATGATTCTGCTACATTATGCTTCATGCTCTCTTGGATAGTTCCTTGACACTTTTGGTCTCAACAATTTCACTTCTACACTTACAGGAGCCTAAAATTGCTTTTGCATAGTGGCCATGACATATCTTGAACACTGCTTCCAACTCATATGTCCCTCTAGACTTCTTGAAGAACACTATCGGAGCCCTACATGCCCTGTGAAACAGTTATAGAATTGTATCAGAGCTCAAGCTATTCAGGAGCTTTAAACTAGAGAGGCTTTGCAAAACTGTGAATGACGATCTCTTTAAGCCCCTTTTTGCTTTGATCCCTTTCGGTATTTATTCATCATATGGCTGGAGGCTATGACCTAGTGCTTGGCCAAATATCGTAGGTCAGAAAATCGATAATTTCCTATCAACGTCCTTGGTGCATCCTCCTGAAACTTGCAATCGTCGATCATCCTTTGTGCTTAGCCCTTTGTTCCATGGCTTTTTATGTGACCGTGGGTCAGCCCCTATATCAGAGACCCATTATCAGGGAATTGCAACCGAGGTTTCAACTTTGATGTAACAACACGCCTCATCCTGTGAACGACGATCTTGTATTAGTGACGTCATCACTCCGCCACGTGTTTCTTCCTGAGTGATGACACGTGTCACCCAGATATGCCCCCTTTGGACCGTTGAAAATTCTAGATTTGCATGCCATGTGTCCTCCTTATTGCTATGTCATGGTGACATCAAATGCTACATGGATTTAACAAGACCAATAGTATTCCGCCACGTGGCCTTCTAGAGGAGAGAGAAAAGGCCCGCATGCCCTTGGTTTTTCACTGAAATCCTTTGTAAATCATTTTTGGCCTTTCCCAACTTTTTAACACTAACAACGTTATTGTATATCGCACATCGCAATTCCATTAGGATTAACACTTTTGAAAACTCCGATCGCCGATATGTGATATGACCTGGTCACTGACTGTCAATAGCACTGTGTACAGGACCCCACCGATTACAGATTTGCGACATGCCCAACACTGTTGCGATCGCCAATCGTTGATTTCATTATACCTTGGACCTCTGATATGTGATCGCCGATATCGATGACCGATGATCACAAGTTTACTCTGACCTTGCAGATATGTGAACCCATTGATAAAGGACCTCCGATATATAGGGCATCTGACATGCGATGGGATGATATGCCATGTTGCTCTGAGTGTGATCGCTGATATGCTGATATACTATGCGCCATGGACCCCCGATCATTGATATGCTGATATCGCTCTAGACCTCCAATGTGTGGGACCTCCGATATGTTTGGACTTCCAATTTGTGGGATTGCTGATATGCCGAGACCCGGGGTTCTACACTTAGGCATTTTCTCCTTGTTTTCTGATTTTCAAGGGTAACCTTCAATCTGCTCTAACTTTTGATTCTGGAGATCATATGGGGAGTTCTATATACGTTGGAAAGTTGCTTGAGAGAAATTTCCAATGGAGAGGGTCTGATTTAGTTTTGGGTGCTTTTGTGGCATTGGAGGCTAGATCTAAGTGTCTATGTTATTTTTCCCTCTTTTTACAACTGGAACTCTTTTTACAAAAGGTGACAACATATTTTGGTGTTTTCACCTTCTACAAAACAATTTCTAGTTGTATAAAGAGGGAAAAAGAACAAAGACATTTGGAGCTAGCCTCCAATCCCATAAAAGCACTAAAAACTAAATCAGACCCTCTCCATTGGAAATTTCTCTGAAGAAACTTTCCAACGGTATATAGAACTCCCCATATGGACTCGACAATCAAAAGTTCGAGTAGATTGAAGGTTACCTTTGAAAATAAAAAAAACAAGGAGAAAATGCCTAAGTGTAAAACCTTAGGTCTCGGCATATCGGCAATCCCGCAAATCAAAAGTTCTGACATATCGGAGTTCCCACACATCAGAGGTTTAGAGCGATATTAGCATATCGGCTATTGGGGGTCCATGGCGCAAAGTATATCATCATATCGACAATCGCACTCAAAGCAGCATGGCATATGGGCCCATCACATGTCAGAAGCCTGATATATCAGAGGTACTATATTAGCAAGGTCAAAGTAAACTTGAGAACAACAATCACTGATGTCCGCGATCACATATCAGGTTTCCAAGGTACAATGAAATCGGTGATCGCAACATTGTTGGGCATGTCACAAATCTACAATCGGAGAGGTCCTCTAGATAGAGTTATCAACAGTCAGTGACCAGGCCATATCGCATATCGACGATCGGCGTTTTCAAAAGTGCCAATCCTAATGGAATTGCGATGTGCGATATACAGTAACGCTATTAGTGTTAAAATGTCGGGAAAGGCCGAAAATGATTTACAAAGGATTTCAGTGAAAAACCAAGGGAAGTTTTCTCTCTCCTTTAGAAGGCCACATGGTGGAATACTATGGGTCCCGATAAATCCATGTAGCATTTGATGTCATCATGATGTGGCAGTACAAAGGACATGTGGCATGTAGATATGGCATTTTCAAGGGTCCAAAGGGGGCATATCTAGATGAAACGTGTCATGACTAAAAAAGTGACACATGGCAGAGTGATGACGTCAGTAATCCGAGATCAGCGTTCATAGGATGAGGCATGTTGTTACATCAAAGTTGAAACCCTGATTGCGATCCACCAATAAAGGGTCTTTGATACAAGAGTTGGCCCGCAGTCACATAAAGAGCCGAGGAACCAAGGGCTAAGACAAAAGGATGATCGGTGATCACAAGTTTGAGGAGGATACACCAAGGACTTTGATAGGAAATCATTGATTTTTTGACCTCCGATATTTGGTCAAGCACCCAGTCATAGCCTCCAGTCATATGATGAAGAAATACTGAAAGGGATCAAAGAAAAAGGGGCTTAAAGAGATCGGTGTTCGCTGTTTTACAAATCCTGTCCAGTTTAAAGTTCACAAACAACCTGAGCTCTAATACAACTGTATAACTGTTTCACGGGGTATGTATGGCTCTGATAGTGTTCCGCAGGAAGTCTAGAGGGACATATGAGTTGGAAGAAGTGTTCAGGACATATCATGGCCACTACGCAGAACCACTTTTGGGTTCTTGTAAGTGCATAAGTGAAACTGTTGAGATAAAAAGCGATAGGGAAATGGCCTAGAGAGAATAAGGCATAATGTAGCAGAAGCGAGGTTGGACCAGAGGCTAGAAAAGAGAGTGGCGTGAAGATATTTTTACAGGACCATCTTTTCAGTTCACTTGTTAATTTATTTTTTTGATTTCGATTGATATTGTTATTTTGTTTTATTTCCAAGAAAAGTACCTTTATGTTGTAATAATTGGAGGCGACAGAGACTACACGCCGAGACAACTAGTCATGTCGACCACTGGAAGCTCTGGCCTGAGATGTTTCGTAACTAATTTCCATGTTCTCCCTCTCCTTATAAAAGGGAGGAAGAAACATTTATAAATGGTTCTGAATCCTAAAGATTAACTACATGTTATTTTTGAGACTATATGACTTCAAGATTTTCATCTTTCAAAATATTAATGAAATGGTGGTAATTCCTACCTTCGAGTACTACAGTATGTTACATCTATGTTCAAATTCCATTATGTTCATGTTTCTTCTCTGATTTCATGTAATTGTAGCTACTAGAAATGTTTCATATGTTCTTACAAATTCATTTGTGTTGACTCGTTAATGCACATGTCTATATGGATCTTTGAGACTATATATTTAAAATTGTGTTCCATGAATCATCGCACCCAATCCTATTTCATCCGCTATGTCTATCTTTAACTCAAATAAATGTAGGATTCTTGATGTTTCAAGCTCTATACGATGATTTATTCTATCTCCTTCTCTTCTTTCATTGCTCTGCCAAAGCTAATTACACTGTAGGTCCTCGAACTACTCGGCCTCCACTAGTTTATACATATATTTCCATGAGTTGTATATGTGAAAGAGTACCAGAAATACATGGCTTATGTCCTTGGATGAATGAACCAACCCATGTTGTTTATTGTGTTTGCGTATAATATATATATATATATATACATATATATATATAATATATATATATATATAATAAGACACTATATATATAGGAAAATATGTGATGTCTCCAGTCTCCCGAGAATCGTTTGAGACACACGAAAATCTAGATGTTTCCTGCACTGGTTTTGCAAGCAATCTGAGGTTGTCTCTGGAAGTGACAACACATTGTTCACATATATTTTTGAAAAGAAGCTCTAATTTTTTATTGATTAAAAGGAAAACATTTGAATGGAATTAAATCTTGATGGACATAAAAATATAGATTTATTCATCATCTTAAACAACATATACTTCAAAAAAATTTCCCAAAAGAAGTGTATGAAGTTGTGTTACATATTTTTTATAGAGCATCTTTCTTGAATTTTGACTTCAACAAAAAGCTTTAGTTGTGGCCATTTTTTATTTTCTTCATAAAGGAGCAAGGTTTTCCATTATTTAACACCAATAATGGTGATAATTACTATGATATGTCTATAGTATTAATCTAGTGGACTTCAAATAGTTGTCTCCCTTAATAATTTTTTGTGATCATTTGTCCCTTCTCCAATTTCATTATTTATTTAGATATTCTACTTCATATTTCTTTTCCATCAATATTTTTGTGAAGGAGATGTTACTATAGATAGAGATCATATTCCTTATCACTCTTACTGTCACCTATTGGTGAATGTTAGTGACCTACAACATTCCTACTAGTCATCCTATAAATATCTTAGAGCTCTAATATATCTCTATCTTTGTCACCTCATGTTCTTTAACAATCAAGATGTTTGCTAGATACCATCATATTTGCATGGTTTTCAGTCCCTCTCCCCAAGCATACCTTGAAATTGATCTTCATGTTATCTAATATCTATATCCATCCACCTACCCCACTCCTACCTAGGCTTCCCTTTGGTCCCCCATCAAATCTCCCTTGATAAATTCCCTCTCTTCTTATAGGTGAGTTGGGATCCCATGCCTTCTTTGGAGGGGGTATTTTTGGGTGTCATTTAAATTTTTTCTTTAAACTTGTGATATACTCCTAGAGGTGTGGTTCTCTTGTCTTTCAATATTTCCTAATTTCTAGAAAATTAGATTGACTAAGGGACCCAAATTGGTAGGTCTAATACCCACATCAAGCTTCTAGGGATTCCCCTCCCTATATTACCCTATGTAATGATAATTCTCTAGCTGCAATCCATTTCATTTAAAAATGTATAGTGTATCGGTAGGTTGGACACAATCTCTATAGTCTCTTCTCAAAGAGGTCACTTAGTCAACCATTTTCATCTTCTTCTTACGTGTTGCCTAACTCAAGGATTGATTTATTGAGTTCTTTCTATGTACATATTCAAATTTTTGGATATGCTTTTATTTTCAATATATTTCCCCATCACCAGCTATCCTCTCTCTTTGGTAAATATATAAAACAAGTCTTGTAACCTAATTTGTCTAAGTAGGTTCTCAAGGAGGGAGCAATAATTCTATGGATTATATAATCTTGGTCATCCCTAATTTTGATTCTTAATTTTGGCAACTATGATCTAAGAATGGTACATTGATTTGATTCCTTCCCCATAATCTCAAGCCATTTCTTCTTAGGTATGTCTATTCCAATGATATATGTATCCATGGAACTAAAAAGTCTAAAATCAAGTGAATATTCATATTATTCAGTTCCTCATATAAGGTTATGAGCATCATGTTTCTTTCTTGCTTACCTATTCACTCATCCCTTGTAATCCAAATAAATTTCCCATCACCTCTTTTCTATCAAATGTATGAACGTGTGAGACTAAATACTTTTTGTTAATGCCTTCCAAAATTTCGAGCATGTCCTCGTAGTCTTGCATTGGGTGTGCGCCCATTTCTCTATTGATTTTGAGTATATATACTTTTGGTAGGGTACCTTTTTCCATAGCTCGTTATTAGTGACTAATTTCCATTTGCCTCCTACAACTAAGGATATTAAGAATATCAATAAATTATTTATACCTCATCATCCATGTTCCTTGGTTTTTGAGACATCCTCCCATATTATAAGTGGAATATCTCTTCATTCCTTGTATCATTTCCAAATATATTGAAATTGATCCACCTTATACTTCTTATTATTATTTTAGGGACGTTGGCTAATGAAATCCAAAACACCAAAATCAAAGAAAAACACTCTTGATCAGGATGACTCTTTCCTCAATTGATATCCATATATGAGTCTAATGTGTTAGAAAAATATTACATATGACAGAGAAATGCAAGACATATAATATGCGGAAAAACAACAAACACATAAACCAAAGAGACACAGATGTGTGTGGTTCACCCAGTTTGGGCTACGTCCACGCCGAACAGCTAGTCCTTCCTTTCTATTATCTAGCAAAATGAAGAGACACAACCTACAACAAATCCGTTGTAATATCCTTTGTTTTCTCTCACAATCTCACCTCTATGTTTCTCGCTCAGAGAATACACAGCTATTACACAGCCTCAATACAATGTGCTCATACAAAGAGAGGGGTTTCCTTCTAGGGCAAAAAAACCCTAAACTAAACATAAGTTATACTGTCATATCATTCGTCTAATGAACAGCCCATATTGACTAGAAATTACTATATTTTTACAAGGCAATTTTACATATGTTTTTAGCTTCGGGGGCGCTGGCCCCGAAACCCCCGCCAGGGGACCGCTGGCCCCTAGACCCCCTAGAGGGGACAAGTCCCCCCCGCACCCCCCGCATGGAGGGGTGTACAATCTTCTTGGGGTATACATCTGGCTGAAACAAAGACCTCTAAATAATCATGCTCCACACCCAACAATCTCCCACTTGG
>APFE030313461.1:0-32458 GCA_000404065.3 Pinus taeda | reverse complement strand
TTATTTTTGTGGCTTTATATTATTATTGTTAGGTCGGCTGGATTCTATTGTGACTCCTTAGACTCCTATATATAGAAAGGAGGTTTTGTCATTTGAATCATCCAAGAATGTTCATTTATGTAATGTAAAGGAGGTTGCCCCCTTGAAGAGGCTGAATTCTAAGGCGTTGATCTATCTTTTCTATCTTTTCTTGAGCTGGTTTCATAACAACCTTCTATTTGAGTTGGGAAGTTCTACATATAAGAAATCTTGATACCATAAAAATTCACACTTCCAAGTAAATTTATTTAATGCATTTGGGTCCTCTTGTAGTTGTTAAATAATATTTCATACCTTCTTATCTTTTTTCCATTTAATCCTTGATTCTTCCACAAAATTAAATTGTGGAATGGAAATAACACATAGTAAACCTTCTATTTCTTCTTCTTTCCTTGAAAGTGTATCTACAACTATATATGTTTTCCTTTTTGTAAATAATTCAAAGTCATAACCTAGCATCTTTGTACCGCATTTTTGTTGGTCTTCTAATGATAAGTGTTGTTCCAAGAAGTAATTCAAATTATCATGATTTGTTTGTAACTTGAAGTGCCTTCCTATTAGGTAAGGTCGCCAAGTCTGAAACTGCATGCAGTATAGCCAAAATTTCCTTTTCTTAAATGAGTTTTGAGTTTTTCTCATTAATTTGGTTGCTTTCAAAGGTAATGGGTCATATTTATTGTATTAAAACTACACTAATGCCATGTATTGAGGAATCACACTCCACAATAATCATTTTTGTTAATTATGGCATGGAAAAAACACATCCTCCTTAAGTTTTTCAAAAGATATGGTCGCTTCTTGAGTCTAAGAAAATGCCTCCTTTTTCAATAATGTTGATAGAGGTGCTTTTATTTGACCATAGTTATTGACAAACCTATGGTAATAGCCCATCAATCCTAAGAATCCTTTAATATTTTTCAAGGTTTTGGAAATTGGTCATTCCATAATAGCTTTAGTTTTATTAGGGTCCACTTTGACACCTTAATGAGATAGATTATGAATCAAATATTCACTTCTTGAACCCCAAAGGCACACTTGGAAGACTTTGCATACAATTGATGTTCTTCCATTAGTTTTAAGATCATGTATACATGGTGTACATTCTCTTCCCAATATTTGTCATATATTAGGATGAGAAGGTCCACTTTGATGTACTAGCCATCTAATTCAATCAACTAAAAAATAATCTCTTTCATGGATATGTATTTGACATATAGATTTGGTGTAGATACTTGGTTGTAATAATTTTTGTGAATATCCTAGTTTGGAGTTCAAGATATTTGTGAAAAAAAAATGTAATATCTTTAACATTTTCAAATATGATGTTGATTTTAATTTTTCATTTGTTTAGCTAATACATATATTTATAATCATTATCCAATGTATACATTTCACCCACACTGTATTGAAGAGTGCACTTGACTTCCCTTGTTACACTAAAACATTTAGAACACACATTTTTTACACAAAATGTCTTTAGCATGTCTTGTTAAGAATTTATCTAGAACATTTTGATTATTTTATATGCTTGTTCAAATAAATGCTTGTACTTAGTCCACTTTTTAGTATATGTTATTATAGAAAAACAAATATTCTTGTACAAATTAAAGCCCTTTTATTGGTTTAGTATATGATGATAAATATATATTAAAAATGCATTTTATGCAACACCCCAAAGGAACAACATTCTACACTAATATTAAAATTGAGTCATAATCCATTAAAGATGTTGAAGTTCCAAAACAATTTAATTTATTTTCATAATGATGGTTGCAAATGGTTGTTAAATTTTCATATCCAATATAAAAAACCATAATCAAATGACACATCCACAATATAAATTTTGATATTAAACATGCACATATCACTCTCCATTACCATCACCTTAATTATCTTCATTTGTTACATGATAACATTGTTGTTCTCAAAAAGTTGTTTTGATGTTAGATAATGTCTTAGTACAAACCACCAATCCCTAACTAACACATATGGTTAAAAAACACTTGGACGTAGTGTTTTGGGAAAACATAGGGCTTCTTATTTTCATCCCACTTTTTTTAAGAGTTGACACATATAATCATACTATCACAATGTTTCTTTATATTACTTTAGCTGAAGTTATCCCACCAGTTGAACCTAAAAATGACACATTCGAAAGATGTGAAGTCCACTTTCATGATTTATTTAGTATTTATAATGTAACCTAACTTCCCCTCTAGTAGGTGCTAATCATGGTGGCTAGCATAATTAGATTGGTTGAACTTGACCTCTAGTCCATAGTCTAATGTGACACCTCCATCATCCACATCCTCAATGTCAAAATGATGTTCTTGTCACCACACAGATGAGAACAAATTCTCTTATAAAAATGTGAACAAAGGATGGTGCCAAATATCTAATAACCAAAAATATAATCAAAACATAATATATGTTATAATTTAATCATGCATTATAAAAATGAATAATGTACACATAGATAACATCATAGAGTTGTTGCACTTGATCCCTATGTTTAGTGCCTCTTCTTCACCATGCCAGTAATGATCGAACATGCCATATCTATATATAATCTATTCATCCACCCAATTCTTGGAACAGATCATTGACATATTTCTTTTTAAATGATCTGGATAATGCATGCTTCTACAATTCAACTTCTTAAATTATTTCCTATCACTTTCCCATTTCGTTCTCTTCTCTTCATACACTGAAATCCATGGTTGTGTTGCTTGTCTATTATAAAGAACAAATTTAGTGATGGAAATAATTTTTGAATTCATTGATTTATTCATCAAATGCAAATGAATAATATGAGATCAAATATATATTACTAATTTCAGTGTAAATAATTAGTATGTAGATATTCAACAAAATATATGTTCCTTTTCCCATTTGTTTTGAGTAGCTCTCCTTCCCTTTTAATTTGTCCTCATCCCATTAGCCAAACTAACAAGTGTACATGGTATGTCATCTATTTTCTTTATGTCTTCTCTAGCATAGTATAATGGCACACATACTATACCCCTTCAACTTTTTCATGTGCCTGTCTAATAAGAACATGCAACATCATGAGATCACCCCATCTAATTCAACTTCATTGACTAGGTGAATTAAGAGATGGACTTGCAAGTCCATGAAACTCATGGGTAGGTCCTTCTCAAACGTAAAAACAATATCAACTATCTCTCACTGCCACCATAGAATATTATCCATGTGGATATCCTTTGATGTAATCTAATGTACAAATGCAAACAATTTAGATACGATGTGTCATAGATGTTGGGGGGAGTCACAATTCACACAACCATGCATAAGCAAATGATAATTAAAATACAAAATTAATTGGCATAAAACTATAGTTGTATAGAATATTATAACCTACGCTAAAGGAAAAGAAGCATTTAATATATGTACATACCCTTAGAGCTTCATATGGTGATGTGAAAAAAAGTTCTTCCATAATGAAGTAACATTATAGGGTCAAGACCAAGATGGATCAACCTCTCCATTTTATTTTCTTGGCCAATGTCTTTTAGTATTTGAAGAATAATTTCTCTCATAACACCAAATGTTTCATTTTTTTCAATGATACGTGCCTTCATAAAGAAGATGAAACATTTTTAATTTATGCATGGGATCTAATAAGTAGGCAATTTTAAGTTCCTACAAATATGGAATATCATAAAATATCGATTTCATTTTCATATCATAGGGAATTTTCTCAATGTAGGCAATAATTTTTTTTGGATCATTGAATATAGGTTCCCCATTTGAATCAAACAATTATGCAATATCCTTCTCCATCTTTATATCTTCATATGTTGTAATCAAGTCTATCAATGATAATATTCTAGGTCAGTGGGTTCTCTGTAGTTTACCATTGAAAGCAAATGTTCCTCTTCTATAAGGGTAGTATTTAAGAAGGAATACCCTTGAGTAGTTAGGTGTCATATTGCATAGGTGGTCAAAGCACCTAGCAATAAAACATAGTGGTTGTTTTAGAGGGAGTACATATTAACTGCATCTATCATTATAATCAATTAAATAATTCATTATTGAATTAGTGAGCCATATATCCTCTATATACTTCACGTAAATTGAATCCACTAAGATCCCTATATCTCTTGGCTCTCTTCTATAGAAGACATGCCACCACAACAACACAACTATTTATTTGCAACAAAAGAGCCTTTGAATGCTTGGGATTATGGCCATGTGCCACAATATCCTATAAGGAAGGCCAGGTTCCTTAATTATTTTTTTATTTGGCACATAATATCACTTGTCCATTTATCCACCTCTATATTGAATTCAATCATTTCGACTAGCATGATATGATATGTATTCAATATGTAACATTTTTAGTAATTGCTTTTCATCTTCACAGCTATTAGGGAGGATATTATCACTCGGAAGCACCTTATATTTGAGTAACCTATAATTAGTGGGTAATATAAATGTACAATATCATCAAGCACATATGAAATCCTTTTTAATTGTCAATTGCATGATAATATTTATTAAAGTATAGGGATTTAATGACCAGTTCCCTTCGTCGTGTTACAAAACACATGCTTAACATACCATACTTACCAATTTATACAGTAATATTTTTATCCCTAGTTGGATAGGCCTCGACCCATGTCCAAAGAGAGGGCTTGTTTTGGGAAGTTTTAGTGTCTACAGATAAACACTTAAACCCCTAGACTAGTATCTAAGTCTAGAACAACAGTGCACAACATTCTGCACTTTTTCTATGACCAATAGATTAAATAAGAGGTAAAGAAGCTGACCTGAAGCTTTCGCTTACTCCTTATCTCCCTTGACCAATTATGTCTCTCCTTTCTGTACTTAATCCACTTGAAGAGTCCCTGTACATAGACAAAAGACAAAAACCGATCAAGGCATATGATAATGATCTATTGATTAAACATAGCATGGAATCAAGTACATGATACACATATGAAAGCGTCAATGGACAATACAAGCATATGGAAAAAGATTTGAACATTTTATTAGTAAAAGGAAGAGTTACAACCCAATTTGCTTGATTCAACATCACTCCTCCAGTTCAATCCCATCCTCTCCTCATAACAAGCAAGACATTTTGACATCATTACAATACTTGAAATCAACTCAAGTCTCATAATAACAACATCTCCCTATAATTCAATGATTTCCAACCCAGCCAGCCCCTGATCACTTAAATGAGTGGTCATTTTATAGGTGAATGAAGGAAGTTATGCCATAAATGGTGATAATGAATTCCCTCCCAAACTTAGGATTTAGTTCCATGGAGGAAGGGATGCTTCTAGATGCATCCAATGGATAAGAATATTCCCAAACCCCAATGAATTTTCGCCCAAATTCGCCCAGCGCACCCTAGTAGTGTATTGGGCTGCACTGAAGTGCACCTTGGTAGTGTATTGGGTTGCACTGTAGTGCACCCTGGTAGTGTATCTACCTGCGCTGATCCTCTTAGAGACAATTTTTGGATGATTTCAGTCATAGAACTTCTTGGGAAGCTAGGCATTCTGATGGTTGACTTATTTAGGGCATGTAACAACTGAATTAGGGTTTTATGGGCCCTAAAGCACTGATCTATAAGATGGGAGTGATGTGCCCAAAAGGATTTGTAACAGTTGCTCCCTAAAGCACGAAGTCGTAAATATGTATGTCGAGTGAAATGCTTTACTATGTGGAGAGGAGGTTTTGAAGCAGAAGGTGACCTGCATCATTTACAATACATATATCATGATAATTTGATTTTTTCTCAAGAACTTGCTGAGGGAAGGCATACCCATTCTCAGCTTATAAAATTTCATTACATGTACAAATATAGTCGTCTACAGATATAGACCCATGAATGGATGACCATGAATGTAAGGCCATTGTACATTTGATTTAGTACTCCTGAAAATATCGCGGCCTGGATGGATGAAACTAGATCTGGGGTCTTCAATCTCGTTCAATCTTTCACTCAAGTACAATTCAACCATGTGAATGGATGATCTGAAGTCGAACATGAGAAGACATTGTTTGATTACAAACCAATGATGTAAGCTGTTAACAGATGCGAGAGGAATCACCGATAATGATAATGACCCTCAAGGTACTACAATACATTTTGCATGGTGTGAATAAATGATTTGATGTCGAACACCATACAAATTATTTCGGTCAAAGACCAGTGATGTCAACCTATCGCAGGAAGCGAGAAACCTGCCATTGATGTATGCAAGCCTTAAGGTATTGAAGGGGTGTTTCTAAGTCAACTTCTTGGATAATGTGCTGCTGTCGACAAGAAGTGACTCGTCGCAGGAGGTCCTTGATGTATCCCACATCAATGACATGAAATGAGGTAAATTATTTTGGAGATGAAAAATTGACTGATGACAAAAAATTCAGGAATGACGGTCATGAAAATGAAGGTTTATAGTGTTGCAAAGGATGAAGTTTGAACTGAATGACTTCTCTTGAACATGTCGATGACACTAAGATGAATTGGTAGCATTGACCCAAAACAAAGTAATGGATGGTATGATAGACCAACGGTGTGATAACCATCAAGCTGGATGACCCAACCCACATAGTCACGATGATGAGGTGAAAGTGTCATGTTCAAGAGTGACTTGCTACCATAAAGTCTTTTCCCCTTTTTCCAATTTTCCCCAGTCATTGCTGACTAGTACCTCTTTATTTTTAATCAAGCTTGAGGAGGATAACATATGCTTGTTGTATAATTTCACCCTTCGGGTGAATCCATCGCTATTTGATGTTTTAACAAATCTAGCAAAGGTGAAACTCGGTCTTGTCTAGATGGACAAGTTTGTCACTATTTGATGTTTTAATGAGTTTAATGACAAAGATAACTCGGTCCTTTTCATGTTTAGAGAGTTTGAAAAGGGACGAAAAGAAAACTTCACAAGTTATTTTTCGTAAAATAATCTCTCAAGTCTGAAAATCGTAAAATAATACAAGAGAGATATCGTTTCCAATCCGTTAACGAGCTGGAAAGGACAAGCGCTCGACAATCTTTTCATATTTAGAGAGTCTGAAAAGAGCTTAAAGAGGACTCCATTTTGAGGAATGAGTGGTGTCTAGGGTAGCAACTAGTTCTGGTGATGTTGGAACTTCTCAAAACATGTTGATTTATGTGAAGAGGCTGGCTAATAAGACCACTCATTGCAATTGTCCCTCAAAAAGGGTAAAACAACCAAGTGAAAGCGTATGATCGACCAAAGGGATGGTGGCGATGGGATGAAAACAACCAAGGCTCATCTGGTGAAAGAGGTTGATAAAATGTCAATCACGAAGGTTAAAAAGTGGAAATGGGTTCATTTTTACACAAGCTTGAACCATAGGGAACTATGCTTGGGTTCAGTTTCATGTTTACACAAGCCTGAAACGAAAAAGTATTCTTGAGTTCAGTTTCATTTTTACACAAGCTTGAAACGAAGAACTATTCTTGAGATTGGTTTACATGCCCCCAACATGATGAAAGGGAGAGTCTCCTGTAACCAGATGGAAGTCGATGTAGTGAAATAGGATGGTTATCCAACACCTTTTTGGCTTCGTCCAGATAGGGACAAATGTGAATGGGGTGATTCCCTTCACATAACCTATAGGGAAACTTAGCTTTACCACTAGGTGCATGCCCCCCAAGCTTCATTACATTCACCTACCTAGACTACTGGCAGCTATTAAGTGGATGAAATGAAGGTTCTTTTATGAGATCAAGTGAAAGATTCGACTGGGATTTTATGAGATCTAATCAAAGACTCAAATTAGAACTTTGCTCCAGGGGTCCTTGTTTCATTTTTTAATGAGCTTGACACAAGACAAGGAACTTTCCTCATTTTCCTTGGTTTCATTTTTTAATGAGGTTGACATAAGACCAAGAACTATCCTCATGGGGCCTGTTTCATTTTTTAATGAGGTTGACACAGTAAAAGAACTATCCTCATATTCCTTGTTTCATTTTTTAACGAGGTTGGCACAAGACTAGGAACTGTCCTCGTAGCTATTTCATTTTTTAACGAGGTTGGCACGGTAAAATAACTATCCTCATGGACCTTTCGATCACAACTAATAAGTGGTCATGAAGGAGAGATCTAGTTCCAAAGCCCCCATTACATGATCTACGACATCGTTGAATGGATCGTCAGTTGATGTAGGAATGGAACAAGTTGCCACATAATTAACCTGTGGCGGGGAAGATACCATTGGGACAAAAGGACCACTTAGGGAAGATGGTTGACTGGAAGCCATATTTGGATCGGGAAATGAAAGCTGGTCAACAGTGATAATTATGCCTTCATGTGGGAAACAAATCACTCGAAAGAGTGTGGAAACAATAGCTCCCATGTCATAAACATAGTCGTTCCCAAGAAGTAAATTGTAATCTAAAGGGCCTGGAACTACCATCACATTTAGGTAAATGATTTTTCCTCCCAAATTAATAGGTAACTAAGGAAGGATCCCTAATGGTTGACTGGTTCCTCTGTTAAAAGCCAACAGATTCTGGGTAACAGGCACAAGCGGTGACGAACTGAGCACTTGCCAAGCAGTTGAGGAAAGGATACTCATAGTGCCAGATACAATCATATTACAAACCTGTACTATGATCTGAAAAGGCACATAAGAGGGAAGACAGAATATTTCCAATTGATTCCAATCAAAGGAAGTGACTAGACTACTTGGAGGGGGTCTCGTAGAAACAGGATAATTAACCCCTTGAGTTACGAGAGCGGGAGGATTGTCCTCCTGTCTTGATGAAATAGGAGGACTACCCCCAATCTCATTAGAATCTGAAGAAATAAAAAGAACTTGAGTGGTATCATATTCACTCTCTTCGGGAAAGGTATGATTAGCTAAAGGTGAAATTGGGTCAACTGTTATCTCGACCTGTTGGTTTGGGTTGAGTATAGACTCATAGGATTCACTTTCAGAGAGAGTGGTTTCGACCGACAGTTGATTTTGGTTAGTTGATTCATCAACTAGTGAAGGACTTAGGGAGATTTTCCTGTAACCAGATGGAAGTCGTTGCGGTGAAGTAGGATGATTATCCAACACTCTTTTGGCTTCATCCAGATAGGGACAAAGGTGAAGGGGGTGATTCCCTTCACATAACCTACAGGGAAACTTAACTTTACCCTTCTTTCCATGAACTTTACTATCACTAGTTGATGGTGTGTCACCAACATGATCTCCAGAATTTGATGACACAGGATGATGTGAACGAGAAGACCAATCTTCTAAGGTTTGAGGAATATCAGGAAAATTTCGAATAAGATGGTCTCCCACACAAAGTTTGCATGGATATCGAACTTTGTGAGGTTTGATGGACGGTTTCTCATCAGATGTTGCATTCAAAGCAATGGTTGCTTGGTTTCCCCTCTATTGAATTTGCTTCTTCTTCTTCTTCCCTTTCTTCTTCTTCTTAGCCACCTGGTTACTAGTACCAATACTTTCACCAGGTGAAGAGGAAGAAGGGGAGGAAGAAACAACTGAGGAAGAAGGCAAAGGGTCAATTTTAGGATCAGCTGGAGGTTGATTTTGTCCAGTTGGAGGAGTACTCGATTGCGAAGAAATCACGACATTTTGAAACAAGGAGGTTGAAAACAACCATACTCGCAAGCCAATGGTAAATCCCGGAAGGGACAATGTAGCCATATATGGAGCACCAATATTTCTGAAAGGAGGAAAAAGACTAGGATTCCCATCAAAAGGAGTTCCTTGATCGATGGACTCCAGATTTGTCGCCATATGTTTCAACCTAAGATAAACTAAGGAGTGAGCATGGAGGATGTTATCCACGGTCAATTAATTTAATTTTAATCAAAGTAAGAAAACAAAACAAAAGAGGGATGTTCTAGGCAAAAGGATTACCAAGTAACTGTGAATTGCAGAATACCTCCTGGCGAACCAAGAAGTATGGGTAGGAAATCTCCCTGAATGTTGTGTTCGGTGTATCATAGTTTACAAGGCGGCTGACTTGATTACTTAAGTATGGATAGCAACCTAGATTTGTCCTCCCATATATACCCGAAGGTACGTGGAGGCCCAGTCCGTATAAGCAATGTCTAATGCAAAACCGCACAATGAGATCATTCCCATATACTTTACGTACTGTAACACCACCCTATATACCCGAAGTCATGTGGATGAGCTACAATATACTCATGTATGTGGAATGAGGTATCACACTCGGGATGTATTGCAGACAAGTTAGCGTGCAGCTACTTTGTTTTACGACATCAGAACACATCTCTAGCCTAGACCTCTAAATGTTTTTCGTTAAGTGACAATGCTCCATTAGGTAAATTCAAATAAATTTTAATTTGACCTTCTTTAGAATTTGCCTTTCAAGGTTCACCACGTGATGTATGTTTGAAATTCCTAAAATTCAACTAATATGATAAGCATTCTTTCCATTCAATTTAACAATGAAAATCCTTAGCTAGTAGGGATAGAGCAATCAGATCTTTGACAAAGAGCAAAGAGCACATCTAATGCAATTTCCCTAGCTATTCCGTTCAAGCATTCACAAAAATTTTCAATGCAACATGCATGTATTTCTTTTTTATTTCCCTTAATGTGAATGAACAAAAAGGAAAACTAATGCACAATCGATCAATAAACTCTTTTCATAAAAATGACAATTTTGCGACAATTTCTTTTCAAGGAAAGGAAAACTTTACGACACTTTCGTTTTCAAAGAAATGAGGAATTACAACACTTCCAATGAAAACACCAATCACGTGCACACATAAATCAATTGATCTTTCATGAATGAGAACTTTATAAAAATTCAACTTTCGAAGGAAAACATGATTTTACGACACTTTCTTTAGACAAAGATAAATCGACCAAAAACTAAATTTCAACTATAGATTGAAAATGAAAAAGTAAATACATAAGAAACATTTATCAATCCTAGTCTAAGAAGGGCCAGCTAAGGAGATGAAAACCTGTTTTCTGAGACATGACATCCATTTACAATCAGCAAACAAGCAATCAGAAGAATTTTGGCTAAAAATTTAATTCCAAGGGTGGGAATTTGACCCTAGGAAGATCAATGTGGTCCAAACAGGGAGTAATTGCGCTGCAATGCACTGTCTCTAACTGGAGGGTGCATTGCAATGCATTGTCTCTAAGGCTAGCCTGCGTTGATTCTTGTGAGGCCACTCAAGAGTCATCTAACCTCAAATTTTGACCAAAATTCAATGCAAAAGGCTAAATTACAACAAGTAAAGTATGTCAAGGTGTCTAAGGAGGTGGATTAGCTACTAGGATGGATAATCGATCCCCAGTGGAGTCGCCAATTTGTTTTGGGAAGTTTTAGTGTCTACGGATAAACGCTTAAACCCTTAAAGTAGTAGCTAAGTATAGAACAACAGTGCAAAGCATTTTCTACTTTTTCTATGACCAATAGATTAAATAAGAGGTAAAGAAGCCTACCTGTAGCTTTTGCTTACTCCTTATCTACCTTGACAAACTATGTCGCTTCTCTTTGTACTTAATCTGCTTGAAGAGTCCCTGCACATAGACAGAAGACAAAAAATGATCAAAGCATATGATGATGATCTATTGATTAAACATAGCATGGAATCAAGTACATGATACACATATGAAAGCATAAATTAATAACACAAGCATATGAAAAACTCTTTGAACACTTTATTAGTAAAAGGAAAAGTTACAACCCAATTTGCTTGATTCAACATCACTCCTCCAGTTCAATCCCATCCTCTCCTCAAAGAAAGCAAGAAATTTTGACATCATTACAATACTTAAAATCAACTCAAGTCTCATACTAACAACATCTCCCTATAATTCAATGATTACCAGCCCTTGATCACTTAGATGAGTGGTCTTTTTATAGGGGAATGAAGGAAGTTATGCCATAAATGGTGATAATGAATACCCTCCCAAACTTAGGATTTAGTTCCATGGAGGAAAGGATAAAGGAATTGATGTTCCTTAAGTCCCTACCTCATCCAAATTCGAGCTCAAATGAGTAGATAAACTTGGGAAACTTCTAGATGCATCCAATGGATTAGAATATTCCCAAACCCCAATGAAATTTCGCTCAAATTCACCCATCACAGGCCAAAGAGGGCTCAAGTGTGCTTCATAGCACCCTATCAGTGTATTGACTGCATTGCATCACACCCTAATGGAGGCCTACCTGCGCTGATCTTCTTAGAGGCAAGTTTTGGATGATTTCAGTCATGGAACTTCTTGGGAAGCTAGGCATTTTGATGGTTGACTTCTTTAGGGCATGTAACAACTGAATTAGGGTTTGATGGTCCCTAATAGTAATGATCTTTAGGTTGGGGTTGATGTGCCCAAATTGATCTGTAACACTTCCCTCTATAGGTAGTTTCAGGTCATATATCATGCACTGATAGAAATAGGAAATTTTAGAGGTAGAATTTTGAAAAGAAAAAAGAAAATCTTATGATTTCACTCAAGTGGTGATGTAAGCACCACCCATTTGACTAACCAATTTGTAGGCAAATTCAAAGGAGGAGCCTTGGAGAAGCACATGAAGAACACCTTTTAGTTTAGAAAGAAATGGCACACATTGCTACTTTTGAATTCCCTATCAGAGATCTAGGAGGAGTGACACAAATGCACATAATTCTCCCATTTGTTTTACCAAATTTTCATGGTTTAGAAAATGAAGATCTAGATACATTCTTATTTGATTTTTAAGTACTTTGTAGATGATAATATTATTGTACCAATGATCAAAGGTTGAAAGTGTTTCCTCTTACTCTAAATGGAGCAGCTCTTCAATGGTTTATGGGCCTTGGTGCGAATTGCATCCAAACATGGGAGGACATGAAGAAGTACCAAGACTATTGCAAGGTCAACGAAGATATTTTTAGAATGACACAAGTGGAAGATGAAATCAAAGGACTATGTGGAGAAATTTCAATACAACCTTCAAAAATCAAAGCATAAGCATTTGGAAAAAGAGAACTTGAAAACACTCCTTCTTAAAGGAATCAAAGATGAATTTTTACGACTTTGAAATCTTATGGGAAAAGGTGATGTTTTTAAGCTATCATATGATGATTTTTGTGAATTATGCATAAGGTATTCAAGACGAATCTCCAAGGCTGGTAATAATTCTAGAGAACTTTCTTCTTTCCTTTCCAAATCTGCTACAAGAACAAGAAATATAAGAGTTGAAACCAATGATTTATTTGAACATTTTAAAATTGATTTTATTAGCTCTCTAAATTCGCAATTGGATGTTTTGTAGGATAACAAAAATCAAGAAAAATTTGAAGATTTTTTTTGCACTCAATACCGAAAGAAACATCCCATAGATAGCTTCTCTTTCTTATCTAGGATGGAAATAACATATCAAAGAGATGGAGAAGCCGCAACAAGCCCATAACCATGGAAACCGTGGCCTAAATGTATGGCTCAAAACACTTTATTTCCATTCTCTTACTTTCATAATCCATTATGGAATACTCCTATGTTAGGACAGTCATGCCAATCTGAATATAACCCCCACCAATATTGTTCACAAGCTTAGCATGGCTCATCTTATGATTACATGACTACTTTCCATCATCTTGTAGCAAAAACACATCATCCATATTCTTTACTAGCTTTTCAACAACATATTTCTTGTCTATAAAAATCATCCACAAAATCCAATCAGCTACATCATCAAAATCCTCAATGCCCTACACAATTTCCTGCTCAATCCATTCCACACCCTCACAATAATAAACCAGTAAAACATGCTTACAATGCTGAATTGCAAAATTTACTCACCCTTCCCACCCATTCCATCTCACATAAGCCATTGCAAAAAAAAATATTTTGAGATTGGGAAGGTTTCAAATCCAAAAAGTGCAGAAGTTATGGAAGAAAATGAGGTTTTTGCTAGTCCGCATCAACAAGAAAATGAATCAAGAAGACATTGGACACTCAATTTTATGAAGAATTTCACGATATGATAGCTATGGAAAATCAAGAAATAAAAGGCTATATTGAATCTTGGTTTCACTCCATCATTTGTTTGCAGCACCATTCCATAATTCAGCAATTTTTGGCACCATCTTTTCCAGGGAACTTGGTCTCTCCTACCCTGGTATTTATTAACGTACATTTTTCTAATTTGGGTATGTACATACTTGAGACCTTGTTTTGAAAATGGCTCCACTGGAAGTACCTTAGACATAGATATATTTCATTTTTTCGAAATAGAGTAGGTTAGTGTAAAAAATAGAATAAATAAGGAGACAAATAAATAAATTTATTTATATGTAAAAATATTGCCTTTGTTGCAATATGTTGTGTAAGTCAATAATGGTGATAGATCTTCAATTTTTTTTGTGTATGTAGACATATTATATTTAAAATCATGTTTATACAAACACTCATCACCATGTTTTGGAAAAATTGTTTGTTTACCATATTTTATGGCATGTGGGCTTGAGAAAATTACTAAAAACATAGTCAGGACAATCGTGTTTTGAGGGACCAAATGGGCATATTTTCAAAACATTTTTCTATAGTAAGTATCCCTTGATGTCTAATTTACAACCCAATTTGAATCACTCAATTTGGATTTTAAACGTAAAATTTATGACCAAAACATTACCAAGGTGTCTAGTAGGCTACTCAGGGACAAAGTTGGGACAATCCGTTTCTGGAGGCCTAAATGACTAGATCTTGAAACCTGTTTCTATGGTATATTCTCCTATGAATATAGTTTACAATTAAATTTTAATCACTTTATTTTGATATCATATGAGAAAGTTATGACCAAAATACTGATTGCTTATTATAAATCAACATCCTTAAAACTCTATTTTCTGGTTGTTCACTAGCGTATTTGACCCATCAATTCTCCTTGCCTTCAAAACCTGTTTCTAAATGAGATACATATATGAAAATAATTTAATCTCCAATTTTAATTAGTTCAATCCCTCATCAAACAAATAAATTATGCTTAAAATATCAATTGTTGGTCTAAGTTGGGAAATAAAAAATGACTTTGTTATGCAGGTTGTTTTGAGTAAATTTGACACATCATCTCATGGAATCTTTAAAAAAAAATTCTCTTGGAGATAGCCCGCTGAATTCACTTTCATTTGGCTTTGGAATCACTCAAATCAGACAACAAACAAAGTATCATTAAAATATTGTTGGTTAGTATGGTTGGTAACCGCTCCCCCGTAGGTAATAAATTAATTTTGCTTTGTTATTTTTTTCGTGGATTTGTTTTATGGAGTAACTACTTGTTAATTTTTTTGCATATTTCTTGGATTAAGAGAGACCGCACACCTCTGTTAAAATTGGAAACTAGGGCCAAACTCCACACGAGTCATCTTATTTATGATAACTAATATTTTTCTTTCGATTCCTCTCTCCGAGAGGTGTATGATTGATCTAAAGTTCATCCGATTCTGACATGTACAAATGAAGATATGAATTTATTTTGATTATGGACAAATTGTTAAGGTCGACCACCAAACTCATGTAGGCTCAGAAGCCCAATAGTCACATCTATTCATCCTCAACGTTTACCTATAAATACATAATGCATCCTCCTCATTTGGACAGACTTCATCTTTACATATCTCTCTCTCCTCATCTGATTGGGTATGCATTTCTCGGAAGCTTCTCTCTCCACATGTGCGAAGGAAAGTACAACAAATTTTCTATTTTGGACATTGACGAGCATTGACCGAATTTCAAGAAGGGTTTGACCAGCATTGACCAACCAGTGTTGACCTGTTTGACTGTGTTTTTATGAGGGTTATTTTTGTTTGGGCAAGCCTCATTTCTGGGCATAGAAATCGAGGATATTCGTACTGTTTTACCAGCATTGACTATGGTTAGGGCTGACCACAAGTTGACTGTTTTCCTAGACTTTGACTGGGCAAAATTTGACTGTCTTAAAGGTTGTTTCATCTTGTTGTTTGGAGGCCGAAGTTGACTGAAGTTGACTGAACCTTTGAGGGTCAAATCTGCCCTGTTGACCATCATTGAATTTTTTTGTTAGGGCTCTTTTGTTGCTGTTATAAATTATCAAAATTTGTAAATTATATTATCTCTCTTTGCTAAACTATTGAAGACTAAAAGAAGAATTGATCAAGGATTTCCCCACATTGGGGTTTGTCCCTAGTTGGTGCCACATCTTGTGTCCTCTTGTCTTGGCTTGTCTTCTATTGTTTATGTTTATTTTCTATCAGCACTTTACTTACATGTTTACGTGATTATTAAACTGAAATTGATATTGGGCTCATAAAGAAATTGAAGTACAATTGCTATAAAACATAGAACATACCATTGTTGCCTAAAATTAACAACCTCTCTTCTTCCATGATTTTATGTTTTATTGTAGGTAGATGCTCATTTTTTGCAGGTCCTTGGAGAATAAAGGAGGTCCATTTACGAAAAAGTGATAATGTTAATGAAATAAGGGCATTTCATCAAAGCATCTATTAAGAAATTTAATATTATATGATTTTAATTCTTTCTAGGTGCCGTGATCTAAATTTTATTTTTTTTATCATAAGAACTTGCTACAAAATTGTTCCTGCTATTTCCCACCAACACAAAGAAAATAATGTTAAGACCTTTTTTTTGCCATGATGGATTCATAACAAGAGAGATGAAAAATTGATTTGAAGATCCAAGTCATTGTTACCAAAGCGTTTTTCCAAAGTATCTTTTGTTTCCATTCATTCACCATTGAAACATTGTTGTTCCTAGAAATAGATTGATGTTCCCTTAGGAAACAACATTGCTACACCTGAAATCACAGTTGTTGTAACTTAAGTTATTTATTTATTTATTGTTTTTCAATAAAGTTTTTTTTTCCTTTTCTAACTTCTTGTATTTTCGGGTGTTTTTTACTTCAAAGTCACGACTTTTGTCCCTTCACCAAAATAAAATAAGAAAGTTCTAAAGTTTTATGCCATTGCTCCACATCTATCCATTTGTTCCCCAAATGTTATCAAGTATATGATTGCCTCATATCTAATATTAAACATTCTTATGGTAAGTCTTTTCAAGAATAATTTACTTTTAACTCTTTATTATTTTGTAAAGTGATGTCTGTCGGATGACTAATCCTTTTCCATGTCACCTTGCTAGGACCTCCCATTGAGATAGTTTTTGGGAGGTATTTCCACAGTCATGCTTGATACTTCATGTCCACAAGCTTAAAATGGTATGGGTAGTTTCAAGGTTGTAACATGCAGCATCTTGTACTGTTGGATAAATAGGTCTTGAATCATAGTTGTTGTTACCTTAGCCACAACTGTTGTTTCCTTGGTACGGTTGTTGTTCCCTTAGTCACTGTTGTTTTTCCCTTGGTCACGATTGTTGTTCACTTAGTCATAGTTTTTATTCCCTTGGTCGTGATTGTTGTTCCCTTAGTCACATATGTTGTTCCTTTGGTCACGCTTGTTGTTCCCTTAGTCATCGTTGCTGATCCCTTCGTTGTGGTTGTTGTTCCCTTAGTCACAGTTGTTGTTCCCTTGGTCGCGGTCGTTGTTCCCTTAGTCACAATTTTTGTTCCCTTGGTCATGGTTGTTGTTCCCTTAGTCACAACTGTTGTTTCCTAGGTCACAATATTGTCTTATATATTACAGTTGTTGTTACCTAAGTCACGGTCGCCCATTTTCACGTTTTTGATGAAACACTTAGTGAATGGAAAATACCTTTAATGTTCTAGGTCCTCTTTGACATAATGATTGGGTAGTCAATTTATCTTTGTTTATCTATAAACATAATCTTATTTTTAAGGAATAATTATGCAAAGATGATTTCACCATGTCAATTTTCAACTTTCTTAATTTGTGAAGTCCCTGATCTTGTAAAATTTATGATGATTACCACAAAATTGTACTTAAATCTTTCCGTCACTATTTAATGAATTGTTCCTCAACCCCAATCTTAACAAAGAAAAATACATTTATCAGCAATCATTTCAAGGTTATTAGTTTTTTAGAAGCAAGACTACCCAAGTTGAAAATAGTTACTATAAAACCTTTTACGCCATCCCTAGCTCTCAAGGAGTTGACCTGCCACCCAATCTATTAAGTAATCTTTTGTTGATTGACCATAATCGTAATTGAATTTTAAACAAAAATAGTCAACTGAAGGATAGGAGGTCTCATCACGATTCAACCTACCATGATCATAGGTCCTAATAAAGTAACATTACCACCACTAGTCACCAAGCCAGGGTAATGGCCTTCGGTTGTAAAATTGAAGGACAAGAGGTCTCATCACGATTCGAATTGTTCACTTTTGTTAGCTCCCGTGAAGGGAATTGTTGTTAGTTGGTTACCAAGCCAAAACAATGATCTTTAGTAGACATCTAAGTAAATTGAAATGCTCTTGTAACTATGTATTTATTTCTAATAGATAGTACACTAGCATCTCAGTGGGTTAAAAAGGCATCCTTGTCGAGGCTATGGACGCTTGCTGGCGGTAGTGGCTATGCCTATGGCATAGAAGTTAATTCATTTCTATGATATACTTGGTTACAATATTTTCTCAAAGCTAATTTACGATAAAGCCTATTGATACATATATAAAGTTTGCTAGAACTCATGGTTCATGGGGTAATATCTAATCATTTCTTAGATGATGATGGTTATGGTTTATATCTATTAATGAGTTCTCAATATTCACTTTACATGTCAGGGATGAAACTTTTAGGATATTTGAGATTTGACATTTTGTATCATCTAATCTATCATTCCTTTATTCTACATGTTTCATAACTTTAACCAAAGATAGTTTCTTTTCCCAAATGGTTGCCATTTAACAACACTACTATTATTTTGGGGTAGAATAAAGAGGCCTAATTATGATTTCGAACACTAGGTAATTGGTCATATCTTGAGAAGCAAATACTAAGATAGCTAATTCTCACCATTTTTGTGCTCACAACAACCAAAGCTTATGTGTATAGGGAATGCATCTTTTTCTCATCATTTTTACCCTATTTTATATTCCCTTTTTATCCATTATTATCCCATGGCATTCATAACATGATTATGTCACTTTTATATATAATGAGGTAATTGAGGTGATGAATTACTGATTGAGACTACTCATGAGATGTGTTATAAAAACCTTGATGGCGGGGAAACTAATCAGTTCGGGTGAAGGAAACCCTGCTACACTTTATAATTACTTTCTTTTAGCTTGCATGGTTTCCATCTTCCATATCACTTTCAACATCAGTTCAACCTACATCAACTTCAACAAATATCAGTCCATCCATATCATTTCACATTTTCATGGAGGTAAAACTTGAGGTAAAATAGAATAAGATTGTGATTTATTAAAAGTTTAGGAGAATTTTATGGAAAACCACTAGGCATTTTTGACTCATATTTTTCAACCATTATTTCTCTTTCTTTCACAAAAGCTTTTAGTTTGGGGGAGTGTTACTTCTATTAATCTCTTTATCATGACCATGCCATTAATATTATTTATCATCCATAGATCTCCTTATTCATTCTCAAAACCTCCCTTACTCTATGTTGCTATACACCAAGAATAGGTTTCAACAACTATTGTAGCAATGACCTCAATTTGTTTTCGAGTGTAGCGTGAGGGCATGCTCATTTTCTAGTTTGGGGGAGGAGTTTCTATGTATGATGATTGTTTTCTCTTTTCTTCCTCATTTAAGGCATATAAATACATTTTATGCAATGCAGAAATTGATCCACATATATCTTTAGAAATGTGAACTTGATTCTAGTGAATTTTCAACAATAAAGAGGTATCATTATAATACACAAACCCATAAAATTTCAAGATAAACCAATTTGTAAAATTTCAAAAATCATGCACTGTTACCTACAACAATTTTGTTGATATCTTGAAATCAATGCATCAGATAGCTCTAATTTTTGGGTTGAAGAAACATTAATATAATGGAAATATGGTTGCAAAATTTCACCAAGACTTGGTTTGTAGTTTTTGAGAAAATGGTTAATAAAGTTCATTGTTACTTGTATCATATTTCGTTGCAACTTCATATATATATTATTGAAAATTAATGTGCAAATTATTACAGCTCCACTAACAATGCTAGAATTGAATAACTATTGTTTTAAAGGAATCTTTGCGGAAGAAGCATTTTGTTCCATCAACATCCTGAGGTGGGGTGAGTGTCTCGGTTATTGTATTACAACTTGGTTAATAGAGAGACATTGGGTTGCATGAGGATATGCAACATGTTCAGTTTGGGGGAGATGTTGGGCCATTATATCATTATTGTCATTTCTTAACATGTATTTCATTCATTCCTACCATTCTTTTATCACATTATTTATCATATAATTCCATTTCATAATTACGTATGCTCTTGTGGATAAGTAATACTTTTTCTCCTTTATTTTTGATAAATTGATTATTATTATGAATGATTTTTCCAATGATGGTTTATTAATGAATTTGTTATGACATCACTCACGATGTTAGCCTCCAAGATCTCTTCTAGATTGCAAATTTGGTCTTCAGCTCATATTCAAATGTTCCAACTCAGAAATTCGGGACAAAAAAGTGACAATTTTGTATTGGACATTTCTGGAAAATGAGGATGAATATTGAAAATATGAGACACACGTTTTGTGCAAGATGGACCAAATTAGCTTTCCAATGAGTAGTTTTCCAACATTCAGTCTGGATTGAGAAAAACACAAGATTATTTGAAGGTAATTTTCTCAGATTTGTTGTTGTGGCCATTTTCCAAATTCTCCCAATTGTAATTCCAGATTCGACTTGTTCCAGTTGAATCATGATGGAGAGATATTTTAGATCTGATCTTGCTGATAATTTTTTTGTGGACAATCTACAATTGTAATGGAAATCATTATGTAATCAATGCAGTTGTAACTTCCCTTTACTCTTTGTGTATTTAAATGAAAACAAAGATCAAAGAGGGAAGGAGGGACAATTATTGAATTAGAGGCAAAGCTTAGAGATATATTGTATCTATTACTACTTTTTAATGAAAGGAGCTATAAGTGGAATTTCATAATTGTCTACTTGTAATCTGATTTGAATTATTTTTCAAGGCAGAACTAACTCTTGGGCAGTTGGGCCCACTATATTGGACGAGGTGTTGCCTTGAACATCTAAAGTAGTTTAGTTGTGTGCTTGTTTCTTTGAATTAAATTGTTGTTCCTTAAAGTAAATTTCCTTTTCTTTAAAGTAATTTGTTGGCTACTGCATTTTCTAGATTTGTTGTTTCCTGCAATTTCTAAATTTCATTTAATTTATTGCTCTAGATTAGAGTTTCAACAATGTTGGGTGCAATAGGTTAAATTTCCAATTCTGTAATGTGTGGTTTAATTTATTATTGATTCAAGACATTTGATTAGCATAATTTATTTTCATGTCATTTACCTTATTCTTTTTAAATTAATATTTTTATTCAAGTCTTGCATTTTCTTTCTTGTTGAATGAGATTGGTAGTGTAGAACACAATCATGTAGAACCAGTGTTAGCTGTCAGTAATTTCTTGCATATATTTTTTCAATTGCCTTAAAATAAAAAGACGCTCCACGAGTTGATAATTAATGTCTAGGTGATTATTTTTTTTTTAATCAAGCAATTAATTTTACCCAACAGACGACAAGAAGGACTTGTCGAAGATTAAATGTTTTCACTGTCATGAGATGGGACATTATGCCACGAAGTGTCTGCACAAGAAGGCCAATAAGAAGCCCTCAAGAGGAGTGGTAGGTGAAGCTCTTGATTCAAAATTTGAGTTGGATTTCATCCTCATTTATTTCATGGTGACATCGGTGATGGGTAGTGTGTGGTATCTGGATAGTGGAGCATCATTCCATATGACCGAAAACAAACGATTCTTCATTGACTTCGAGAAGAAGGACCTCCAAATGCACATTGAAATGAGAGTTGATGGAAGGTATAGTGCGACCGACATCGGCACTGTTACTTTTCAGAGGGAGTCTGGTTCTCCTCTCAAATTAAAATATGTCATGTATGTTTTGGGTCTGAAGAAGAATTTGGTTACAGTTGCTATGTTGGAGGACCATGGCTACGATGTGATATTTAGCAAAGGAAATTCTTTCCTCTGTCACATAGTCTCAGGATAAGTGAAGTGATTTGGGGTTCAGGTGAAGAACCTCTACAAATTGGATGTAAAAGACTGTGTTTCTTTGAACATAAAAGTAGAGAAGGTTCAAAGCCGAGACATTGGTGAGTTGTGACATAGAAGATTGGGTCACTTGCACTACGGAGCTTTGAAGATTATGCATCAAATTTCTACAGGACTTCCCAAGGGTACACTAGAGTAGATAGATACATGCAAAAGGTGTACATTGGGGAAGTTCACCAAAGCCACCTTTCATGATAAGGATAGTTGAGCACAAATGATCCTTGAAAGAGTTCACTCATATGTGTGTGGACTATTCTCGATAGACTCCACAGCCAATAACATGTATTATGTAATATTTGTATATCATTTCTCACGTAAGTGATGGATTTTCTTCATGTAGAATAAAGATCAGTTGTTCTCTCAATTTTATAAATTTAAAGAACTTGTTGAGAAAGATAATAGAAGGAAAGTGAAGGCTCTCAGGAGCGCAACGGTGGATAATATGTGTCTAATGAATTCAAGAAATTCTATGCATCAGAAGGCATTCGGCGGGAGTTAATAGCACCCCATAACCCACAACATAATGGGGTGGCTGAAAGGAAGAACAAAATTATTATGGGAGATGCATGGGCAATGTTACATGATCAGGTTCTACCGTTTCACTTGTCAGCTGAAGCATGTAGCATAAATGTATATGTGCAGAACCAAATTCCTCATCAGATTCTCAAGATCATTACAATAGAAGAATATTTTTTAGGTAAGAAACTAGATGTGGCACACTTTAGGATCTTTCGTTCATCGATATATTATCATGTTACCAAGGATGCAACAAAAAATCTAGAGAAAACAACTAAGTTGGGCATATGTGTGGGGTACACTAACACACCTCACAACTATCAAGTGTACCTACCATCTCACAGAATGACAGTGGTTCATAGATATGTGAATTTCTATGAAGACAAGGCCATGAAGATGAGGGAGGTTCAATTGCATGCAGATGAGGAGCTTTTAGCTCCAAAGGAAGAACCTCATGATACTGAAGAAGTTCCACATGGTGAGAAACAAACCAATGGAGACTCCTATAGCAGGAAATTGGAGGAAGGAAGATGCTACTTCAGGTGTAGTGGAGGCTACTATTTATAGGCAACTGGTGGGTTCACTTATATATTTGGTGAACAAAATATTGGACATATGTTTTGAATTTAACCAACTTAGTCAAGAAATGGTTAAGCCAACCAAAATCTATTGGAAGGAAACTAAACATGTGCTGAGATACCTCAAAGGAAACACTCAGTTTGGTCTTTGGTACAGATGGATAGAGGGAATGAATTTGCAAGGCTTCATACATGCATATTGGGCAAGGAGTCCATCCAACAGAAAGAGCACTTGAGGGGGAGTGTTCGATATTGGACTAGTAGCAATTTCTTAGTACAACAAGAAGCAAAGATCATGTTCACTTAGGTCAGTAGAAGCAAAGTACATGGCTTCTAGTCAAGTAGCTTGTGAGGCTATCTAGATGAGGAAGATTCTTGTTGGCTTATTTGGTTAGCAGATGGATTCTACAATGATTTACTTTGACAATCATAGTTGTATCAAACTGTTGTAGCGACTGCAACACCCTCCAAAATTTTGGCTTGCACTCAAATTTCAGAGCCTTCCTTAGTCTTTCCCTTGATTGTTGCAAACACTTAAGCTCATTTCATGAGCTTTCCCCAAGTCCTTTTTTGCTTGTTGGATTAATTGTCATCTTTTGGCATGTTTTAACTGAAAGGTCATGTTTGCGAACCTTTTATGGTGGTTTCAAAGGTTGGTCTTTGTGTATACAATTTATCCTAGTCATGTAAACACAGGTCGTACTCATACTCAAAGTTTTGAGCACTATCACACAAGTGTCATCACGATCGTCCTAAAGTCTATCTCAAGTGTCGCACTTGTTGCCTCGTGTCATGAGATAGTCACATAGAGGTTAGTGATTTGTCTTTTTGTTCTGGTAGACTAAGTGTGTGATCACAGTTCGATTTCATCAAAAGTTTATCTTCCTCCCGTAATTAGCCATTTTCAGGAAATCTTCCCACCCTAGAAACTTAGCTTCACCAGGCCTCGATTGAACTGCACACTACACAGTCTCAACCCTGAGTAATGTGACCTTTCTGCATGGAACTATGCAGTGCACAATCATTGTCCTCTAGGGAAGTTGTACTAGGCAATTCCATAACCCAATAACCTTCCTTGACCTCTAGAATTGCGCACTTGTTCCCCGAGTCTGAATTGAATTGTGCACTTTTCACTTTCATTCCTGAAGATTTTCCCCTTGCTTGGTGGAATCTCACAATTCATAGAGAGCCCAATCTGCCTTGGTCTCCAGAACTGCACAAATGTGTCCTCAAATTCCCTCCCTTAGACAGAGCTCACTGAACCCAAGAACTACACAGATTTGTCCTCCAGGTTTCTTTGTTGCCCAATCCCCATTGCCTCTAAAAATTGCACAGAACTGACCCCCTCAGGACCTCATCTCGCATCACCTGTTTCAGGCTTGTACTACACAATCGTGACTCTTAGTGGCCACTATGAAATTTATTTCCCCAACGGGGACTGTGCTGAAAAGTTCCTCAATATAGCCTGAGTTGCACTCTGCGCAGTCTCAGTGATCAAGCTCTCTCCCTATCACCTGGAACTGCACAATGTACAGTTACTGGGCCCTTTCTCCCATCTTATCACCTATACCAGGCTCAATCCATGGATAATAATGCATCATCTTAGGATAGGGAGTTTTGACATTGATGTCATTTTGTCATGAATGAATTGTAGGAATATGTGCACTATCAAGTCATGGCGAGATGATGAGGAAGGAGAAGAATGAGGGAAGCATGCCTAAAGACTCACTTGTAGTTGAATGGACGAGTGGACCTACCAGGAGCAAGAAAAAGGAAAACAAGTGTGCAACCACCTTCCAGGACCAAAGATGATTGAAGACCCCACATCATCAAGAAATGTGGAGGAGAAGAAAATTCATATCCAAGAACACATCTATCACTCAGCAACAATTGCGGCTTGACGTTACCACATCATCAAGCTAGTCCATGTCAACAATGTCATGTCAAGTTGTGTCATGAGTTTTGATATGCCACATCACTATTTTGGGCTATGTATATTGTAAATCAAATGTATTGTAAAGTGGAAGTCCAATCGACACACATGAATATGAAGAGTCATGTAAGTTGAAAATTCATAGGAAGTTGAACAGTCATGAGAGTAGTCAAAGAGTCACAAGGGGTTGGCATCACCCCTTGGTTATATATACCCCCTCATTGTATGAACAAAGGACTTTTCACCTTCGTTCCTTCCGCAAGGCATTAGAGAGATTAGCTAGTTCTTTGAGGAGCAAGGAGTGGCTCCAATGTCCCACTATTGGGGCTAGTGATGTATAATCTAAATATTTGTCTTGGAACTTTTGCTTAGTAACAGAAGCCTGTTAAGGCCAACATGTTCTTCATGCATGACTTATGAATTTTTATAAGACTATTCTATGAACATTTGTATTTCATGTTTTCTTTCACATGTACTAAGATAGTTGAACTATTTCAGTTATTTTAATGCTTATCTTGTTGAGAATGTGTTGTAATGGTCGTTATTGTTGTCTCATCCTTGTGGAATACTCTGCGGGATACTAGACAAACCTTTATTTTATTATTGTTTATGACGACTATCACATCCATTGTGGACTATTCTGCTGGATGTTAGATGGATTTTCCCGTGTTCATTGGCTATAACAACTGTCACATATGTTATGGACTATTCTGCTGGATGTTGGACAAGTCCTTCTGGTTCATGTGTGTCTCTTTTTGGGTGGTACTATTACATCTCACTTAGAGGCTCACTTTTCTCCCCATTTCACAGTAATTGAACCTCGATATAGTTGCGCTGCACACTCACTAGGCACACTCACCTTACTTTTCGAAGACACCATTGCATCACTCTCTTGTGCTGATAGCTAGAGCCAAGGAAAATATTTAAGTATTTGGCAACTAGGCCTTTATACTGGATGAGACTCCTAAACCAAATGGTGTGAGGTCTGATTGGGACTTCATATTGAGGAGATCCCTTGAATGTTGGTGGGTCCAACACCATCAATATTTTTTGCGCTAGAAGGAGGGAAACTAATATTTTATGGTTGATTGTCCCACCGAGCCCACTAACCCATCTTCTGGTCAAGGCATTAACGTTCACCCTATCTCCCCTACTCGTAATTCTTAAGTTGGCAAATCTTCACCACCCATGCCTAAACACGAAATCCCGTACCATCAACTTGGGGTTTTCCACCGCATCACCCATTAGTTTGCAAAAGTTGTTGGACTAATTCCGAGAGTAATCACTCTTACATATTCTCAAAAGAAGAACAAGACCACCCCCACAAGAGTAGTTTCCTCATCTGTTCAAGAAGTAGTTCTCGCCAGTCTTGAAGAACTAGCAGATGTTGTGGAAAGGGAAGAAGAACCTCCACTTTGTCAAGGAGGAGAAGGAGGCAAACCCTTACTCTCAGGTTCAAATTCTGGTGGGATAGGTAGAGAGGAATAAAAGGAAGAAGAAGAAAAGGAACTGTCAAATTCAGAAGAGGAGGAGTGTTACACAGCAATTTGTCACCGTCCCTGTTACCCCTTCTCCCGCACCTTGGAGGACTCGTTCCGGGACCTGTGAGAAGTGACATAACCTGGAAACACTTGCATTATATTCCCCTAGACATGAACTTCATATGCACTGAAGACACCTTTTGCAAAATACCCATAAAAATAGCCCTTTTTCCATTGGCGCGGTTCCACTATGTATCACTCGCGCCAATGGGGGAAATCCTCCAAAGAGGGCGCACCAGCTGACACTCTGTCTCAGAGTCACACTCACGCCAGCCCAGTTGGGTAAAGTTTTTTACAAACAAACATCCGAAGGTTCTTCCTAACCCACTCATAAACTGAATCTATCTTGAGTTGGTTTAGTTTGGCTTCGAATCTCCATAGGAGGGAAGTAGTTCTCCACCTCTCATGGAAGTTTCTTAGTGATAAAGCCAATCCCATGAATATTGTGGATGATCTTAACTCCTTCCCCTCTATCTATAAAAGCTTGTCCTTTTGTCTTTGGCAAGCTAGTTCCAAGGTTCTAGTCTCCAAGTTCAAATTCTAAGTCCCAAAGTCTGAGAATTGCTAAGTTCATGCTGCAAGAAGCCTTCTTCATCCCCATAAGGCTAAATCTTAAGTGAGGAGATTCTTGTCCAAGTAACCAAGGAGAGAGAGGCTTGTTCCCCATTCCCAGCAAGCTTTGCAAGGCATGTGCTGCTGATCACCCAACCAAAGGAGGATTTGACGTCAGAACTATGGTTGTATTCTTCTTTGTTTATCAATAATAATTAAACGACTATCATTATGGTTCCACTTCTTATTGTCTTTGTAATGATGATTGAGTTATATCCTTTCTGACTGATATATAGTTGCATCTATTGGATTTTATGCTTGTATTTGTGTCATTCTTTGCATGTGCAGGTGTCCGTTCACGGGGATCGTGAGGATTGTGACCAGCCGGAGCAAAGGAACGGGAGCGTAAACTCTTCTACAAGTACTAGCATTGGAATCCAGGTAGGCCCTCATCATCGGCCTTTGATTTGCAATTAGGAACCTGCGTGTTAGCGTTGTTTGATTGTTGCTAGACCCCATTTGGGCTAGTAGGGATCGCCTCTGTCCGCAGAGGGGATTTACCTCCACAACAATTTGGTGACTCCACTGGTGACCCTGACCTCCCACTGCCAGAGGGAGAGGACTGGGATGAGGAGATAGGTATGACCTCTTTTTTGATTTTGTGTTTTATGATTTTTTTTATTTTGTTAACACATGCTTGTTCTAATAACATTTATATGCATATGCAAATGTTGGCCGAGAGTGCCCAGTTGGCATGTCTCCCATTGCGAGGAGACACCACGCTGTAGCGGATCCTCAGGAGGAGGGTGGTGACAGAGGAGAGCTCATCCAGAACCTCGAGGCTATCACTCGAGGGATCCCAGATTATGCTCGGCTAGCGAATGTCCCACTAGCATACCAGAGGCACATGGTGGGGGTGCCGACTCGCATCCACCGACTCCTGAGACGTTTAGTGCGAGCAGTGATGTGCTACCATGAGCACCATTGGGATTAGAGATCTAGGCTTTATTTCCATGCATATTTTTTGAGAGACATGTTGTCTCTAGATGTACTAAGACAAACATGTATTATTTTTTGATGATGCACACGGTGCAAAAATTTGGACACACATATATATATACATATGTTTTATGGTTTATTGTGTTTTATGCTTCTTATGCTATTTTAAATTACATGTTATGCAAATGTCTATCCAATACATAATTAGCTAATGCATCGGTTAATGTATTAAATCGTCTTGGAATATGTTGATAAGTAATGAAATCAAAATCCCTTTCTAACAACTTAACACGTAAATACAACCTTAAAATCCGATGGTCTTTGACGGAATAACGCCCATTGAGCTGGTGGACGACAAGCTGAGAGTCCAAGTTCACAAGCAATGTTCGAATACCGAGGTTAATCGCCTCAGCTAGTAACTCAATCACAACACTATACTCAGCAACTTTGTTCATGGTACAACCTAGACAAACCCCTTGAAGGTCTACTAACTCACCATGAGGATCGTAGATCACCCATGCCGCAGAGGACAAGTTGTGTGTACTGCGGGAGGCACCATCAGCGAAACCAACGTAAGGCGAACCAGACATCTGTCCAAGAAGCAAAAAGGACACAATAAGCAGCAATCATGCCGACACACCAAGACAAAACATGAAAACATGCACACACAACACACTTGCTAACGTACACGTATCTACAAAAATAAAGTGCACGCATGATACTTGTTCAAGTCAAGCCCATTTCGGGACTTACCCTATTGCACTATTGTGTGACCGGCCTAGATAGTGTAGGTGTCGTCTCGGCCTGTTTTGTAAAATGATCAACGGCACCGATGATCTGCCCATGCCCCCCGGCCGAGCGAGGGTTACAAGCTAGAGGATTAATGCCCCCTTGTGCAGAGGGGCCAAGGGTAGCAACAATGTGCAATGGGGAACTAGAACGAGCGGAAATCAAGCCAAGCGAAGCAAGGTTCGGAGGTGGGAGCG
Organism: Pinus taeda; assembly: GCA_000404065.3. Lineage (NCBI taxonomy): Eukaryota > Viridiplantae > Streptophyta > Pinopsida > Pinales > Pinaceae > Pinus > Pinus taeda. The sequence continues at coordinate 3,113 of APFE030313461.1, read as the reverse complement.
AAAAGACACCCATGAGGGCAGGGTCTTTGAAGAGCCCAGCTCCCACACTCTCTAAGGGAATGGAGGTATGCTTCACAAAAGGCACATTTCCTTCGGAAGAAGAAGCGAAGGAGGAGAGCTAGTCTACTGTGACAATTTTCCCCTGATGAGGGAAACAAATGACACGAAAGAGGGATGAAGCCATGGCACGCATGGCATATGTCCAACTCCAGCCCAAAAGGAGGTTGTAAGTAAGATTAGCATCGACAACTTCAACTTCCACTTCAACGGTCTTTCCTTCCAAAGTAATCGGCAAGGGTTGGAGGATACCGTAGGGGCGAGATTCTCTCCCGTCAAAGGCTTCCAGTGTCATTGGAGACTGACTCAAAGTCGGAGACCCAATAGCCTTCCAACAAGCAACAGACATAATGCAAGTTGACGCGCCTTCATCAATAACTGTACGATGAATCGTTTTCGAATTGATGATGACCTGAATGAGGAAGGCAATCTGGTGAGGCAGTCTCGGTACATGGCTCTCGAGATCAAACATGATCAAATCTGAGTCGGCCGGGTCGATGCCACCGATGGCCGATAGCAAGGGGGGGCAGCTCTAAAGAACTTCTAAAGCGAATATAGCTGATGGAGCCTGAGCTAAGTCCTCAACGATGTTGTAGTGCTGGGCAACACGAGCATTAGGGTTGTAAGACGATCTCTGGAGTACACCTTTAGGAGGGGGTCGAATAGGCGTCTCAGTGCTAGGTCTCTCGATATGGAGCGGACCAGAACTGGATGGAGGAGCGCTTGAGGGGACCTCAGGCACCTTCCCGGCGGATGACGGATATTCCTTTGCTCGAGTCGTAATATGAACGGGAATCATTCCAGCCATGAACACTTGGGAACCAAAGGGAAAAGAAGACGAGGATGGGTCAGCCACCATCTACGTTTGCTGTGAGAGGATAGGTTCTTTCAGAACCGCAGGAGTCTTAGGAGCACCTTTCAATAAACGACTAACTTCAGACCGCCTTGGACAGTCTTTGGTATAGTGATCCTCGTCACAGATAAGACAAGGATACTTCGGTTTACGTTTGGCTCCTTCCTCGGGTGGAGGTTTAGGGGAGTCCTGTTTGGGTTGATAGGTTGATTCTTCACTTTCCCCTTTTTATTTCCTTTCGAGGCTTTATCCAGCGTGGTGGACTGGACGGCGTTGACCTCGAAAGTATTTCCGGAATTAGACACACCCTGAGAAGTGTTTTCGTTTGAAGCATTTGATTTTTGCTTCCCAGGGTTCATGGATGATTTCTTTGAAGACGGATTTACAGAGCCAATAACACCATCAACAGATGGCTTTGGCGGAGCTTTGGATGTTCCAGGTCTCGGGGCGTTAGGCAAATAATCATATAAGGAACCTGACTGAGAATAAACTAATTCAAGGTACTGAGCACGCGCGATAGCCTGCTCTTCAGTTACACAAGCTCCCATAGCAATGTCTCACGTGATTTTAGGGACAAAGGAGGTCGTAAACCAATCGGTTAGGAGCTGATCAGGAATCCAGAACTTGATCAACCGATGACGCCGTCTCCATTCATGTATATGATTGGATATGTGCGTGGCTGTATCCTGTTTAAGAGACATGAGGAGATGTGTTCCCGTCTCATACCGAATGGGCCACTGAAAATGCGTTAGAAATTCCATTTCCAACGAGTTGAAATCTTAAAAGGATCCGTGAGTCAACTCAATGTACCACTTAGCAGCCGAGCCGGTGAGAGTCCTTTGGAACAGGCGGAGCCAGATTGAATCTTCAAGCCATGAATTTGACGAACACCAAAGGTGGTAAGTCATAACATGGGCTTGAGGATCTTCTCTAGCTTTGCCATCGAATTTGGGACAATCACTGGGTATCTTGGTTGGAACTGGCGGCGCTCCGAATGGTCACCCGGATTTGTCGCAATCGTCGCATGAAGATCGCACACCAAAAGCACTATTGTCACTCCAAAGAGGTAAAAGTGAAAAGTAAATTCTTGTTTTTACCATTTTCACCTATTTTATAGCTTTTTTAACCATACATAGGTTTTAAAAGTCCTTTTTATGCATATCTTAATGCATATTTTTGTCGAAAATGGATTTTACACTGGTTTTTGTGCAGCGACAGGTGTTTGTGCGACTTCGGCGATGAAACGAGTCGTATTTTATACTTTTTCGGACTCGGCAAATACATGAAAGAGTCACTTTGGAGTCATCTTTTTGCTCTTTTCTGACTCTCTAAACGTGAAAAGAACGCTGAGTTATGCCTCTCGACTTGTTAAATGTAATTGAGAGGCGGTCGTCTTTAAACCCTTTTCCGACCGTGTAAAGACGAAAAGATCGTCGGACCCTTGTTGTTTCAGGTTCGTTAACGGTTACGAAGCGACGTGGTTTCGATTGCTTTTTTACTTTTTCAGATCGAAATCACTACTAATGAAAATTACTCCTCAATTGTAATGATCAGGCGGTTCTTTCGAGCATTGTTTTATACTTTTTCGGGCTCGAGAGAGACAACTTTACGAAAAAGGACACCCCTGGAGTTTACTTTTCCGCTGTCTTTTCAAACTCTCTAAACATGAAAAGACGTCGAGTTCTTCCTTTGTGAGACTCGTTAAAACTTAATGACATCGGATTCTGTCGAAATGACGCCCTTCAAGCATATGCTATCCCCGTCAAGCTTGTCATCAAAAAATAACTGGGGTACTCGCCATAAATGGTGGGGAAAATGGAACCACAATTATTGCCGTGTCGGCAGTATGTCGCTCTTGAACATGGCACTTGTCTGCATTCGTGTCTGGGTGGGGACATCTCATCTTGTTTTTACACTTGCCTCCGTGGGTTTGGGTTCTCCTGTTTGACCTCTCATCTACTCATTGCCCTGTCACCATGACCCCTGATCATTTGATGTTAAATACTGCCAAGTCCACTGTCGTGCCGCCAATATGTTCTAGAGAATTTGACCTCTACAGAATAATCAACCTCCCTCTGATACCTCACATAAGCCTGATTCACAAATATCTTATCCTTCTCTGTCTCGTGTCGATGATGTGGGAAACATTATGGCCCACCTTCGATCAAGGTCACTTCCTGTCGACTTCAGCTCATTATCCAGG
>APFE030313455.1:0-26379 GCA_000404065.3 Pinus taeda | reverse complement strand
AGGTGCATGATGGGGTCGGAGTTGAGGTGGTGGAGGATGAGGTAGAAATGGAGATGGAGGCGGTGGTGGAGGAGGAGGTGGAGATGGAGATGGAGGAGGAGTTGGAGGTGGAGGAAGAGGAGGAAAAGGTTGAGGAGTAGGTGGTGGAGGTGGAGGTGGTTGAGGAGGAGGTGGAAGTGGGGGTGGAGGAGGAGGTGGAGAGGGAGATGGAGATGGAAATGGAGGAGCTGGAGGTGGATGTGGAGGAGTAGGATGAGGAGGAGGAAAAGGAAGAGGAGGTGGAGGTTGAGGTGGTGGAGGTGGAGGTTGAGGAGGGGGTGGCGGTTGAGTTGGTGGGGGTGGAGATGTAGGAAGAGGAGGTGGTGGAGGAGGAGGATGAGGATGAGGTGGAGGTTGAGGTGGTGGAGGTGGAGATGGAGATGGAGATGGAGATGGAGGAGGAGGTGGAGATGAGGAGTAGGAGGTGGAGTTCGAAGAGGAGTAGGTGGTGGAGGTGGAGGTAAAGGAAGAGGAGGTGGTGGAGGAGGAGGATGAGGACATGGTGGAGGTTGAGGTGGTGGAGGTGGAGGAGTGGGTGGAGGTTGAGTTGTGGAAGTGAAGGTGTAGGAAGAGGAGGTGGTGGAGGAGGTTGCGAAGGAGGAGGCAGAGGAGGGGGTGGTGGTGGACGAGGTGGAGGTCAAGGTGAAGGAGGAGGGGGTAGAGGTGATGGTGGAGGTGTAGATGGAGGTGGAGGAAGTGGGGTAAGGGGTGTGAGGTTGAGTTGGATGAGGTGGTGGGGTGGTTTGGAGGTTGAGGTGGTGGAGGATGTGAAGGTTGAGGTGCTGGTGGAGGAGGAGGTGCTGGAGGAGGAGGTGGAGATGGAGATGGAGGAGGAGCTAGAGGAGTAGAACGAGGATGAGGAAGTGGAGGAGGTGGAGAATAATGTCATCCTAGAAATAGTTAATATGTGTAGTATTGCACAACAACCTTGCTATTAAAGTTAACAAGGGTTACATTTAGATGCAAAATAAAAATACTAGGGGAGTGTGGAGGTGGTGGAGGAGGAGGAGGAGGTGGATGGCAAGGTGGAGGTGGCGGGGGATGGCATGGAGGTTGAGTTTATGGAGGGTTGGAGAAGGTGGAGGTGGTGATGGAGGAGGAGGTGGAGATGTAGGTGGAGGTGGAGGAGTAGGAGAAGGTGTCGGAGGTGGAGGTGGTCGAGGAGGATGTGGAGGTGGAGGTGGAGGTGGAGGTGAAGGTGGAGGAGGAAGAGGAGGTGGATGCGGAGGTGGAGGCAAAGGATGAGGCTGAGGCAGAGGTGGTGAAGGAGGTGGAGGTGGTTGAAGAGTAGGTGGTGGAGGAGGAGGAGGAGGTGGTGGAGGAGAAGGTGGACATGGTGATGGAGGAGGAGGTGGAGGAGTAGGAGAAGGAGGAGTTGGTGGAGGCAGTGGAGGATGAAGTGGACGTTTAGGTTGTGGAGGTTGTGGAGAAGATGGAGGTGGAGGTGGAGTTGGTGATGGAGGAGGAGCTGGTGGAGGCGGAGCTGGTGGAGGAGGTAGATATGGAGATGTAGGTGGAGATGGAGAAGTAGGAGGGGGTGGTGAAGGTAGGGGTAATCGAGGAGGAAATGGAGCTGGAGCTGGAGCTGGAGGAGGAGAAGGAGGTGGAGGCAAAGTCAGTGGAGGAGGCAGAGGTGGTGGAGGAGGTGGAGGTGGAGGAAGAGTAGGTGGTGAAAGAGTAGGTGGTAGAGGAGGAGGAGGAGGAGGAGGAGGAAGTGGGGGAGGAGGAGGAGGCAAAAATGAAGGTGCTAGAGGTGGAGGAGGAGAAGGAAAATGTAGAGGTGGTGGAATAATAGGTGGCAGAGGAGGATGTCGAGGAGGAGAAGGAGGACTAGGAGGTGGAGGAGGAGGGGGTGGAGGAGAAGGAGGAGGAGGAGGTGGAGGTGGTGGAGATATGAAAGTTAATTTAAGATTCATTTCTTGAATATAAATATTATACTATCAATATCTCCACTACTGTTGGAAACAAAAGCTAGAGTCTCATGAATCTAGAACGTATCTCTTCATATACCTAATATCCTACTATTGAATGATAAGTAATTCATTTAGGAAGCTTTCCTCTATGCAAAAATATAGTCATTCAAGTACATGAAATTTCCTTAATGTTTAGATCTCATATCTTGGCCAAGAATTTGAAGCATTTTTCAAGTTTAAAATTTTGGTTTTATTTTGTTTATAAAATATGTTAGTCCCTTAAACACTTGTAGTTCTCATTTTATTATTTAATGAGACATTTGTTTGGGAATGACCCGTTCCATCTAATTATCATTGATTTAAAAAGTGTTGGGTTAAAGTTAAAATAGTTTCTTGAATAAAAGGCCTTATGTTCTTCTTTTTATATTTACTTGAGGAACATAGGATATTAGGAATCATATATAGCTTTGTTTATTTTTTGGGTCTTCCACATATTTTACGTAATTATTATTTTTTTTTTCTCAGTAAAACTACGCTATTTTATTATGTACAGTGAAACTTTACAGACATGATATCAGTGTGTCCAAGGCCAACTGTGGCATTTTGGACTCATCTTACCCAGCGCAAAAAACACTGCCCTCGCAGGGGCTTCGTAACTAGACTTGAGCAATTCATGAAGGGCCAAAATGGCTAGACCAGAAAGATTAGTCCCACGCAGGGGCACAAAATTAGAACAGAACTGCCCTCGCAGGGGGTCAGAAACCAAACAGTATTGCCCACGCAGGGGCCTCATGAGACTCTCGACAATTTGCCTGACAGGCCATGCAAAATTAACAAGAGCAAGTAGAATCTTTGGACTTGAAACTGAAAAACTAAAAACAGAGCCATAAACCAAGACAGAACCTGAGCAGAGCTAGATGACGAGGATTTGAGCCAGCTGAGGGCTACTCCGCTGGCTTTTCCTCGACCACCCTACACCATCCATATTTCTCTCGTAGGGCGTTCCATTCGTCCTCATCGTCCTCCTTAGAAGTCGACGCCTTCTGATGCTCAGGTTCCTCCTCCGGTTTCTTCCCGTCCTCAGCTGAGCTTCCACCTAGGAGTTTCTTCGGACTCCTCGAATCTCCTTCATCTTCCCGGGGCTCCTCGATGAACAAAACCGAGACATGTGCATTAATACGTGGTTTGTCCATCAAACTGCCAAATGTGAAGATGGCGGAGCCGAATGCAGGTGCAGGGGCTAGTTCCTGATTAGAACCACCCGCATCCATAAATTGGCTAGCTTGGATGGGGGTGGCCTGAACCCCTCCGTGGCAGCGACAACGACAGTAAGGAAGGCAAGGCCTTGAGGATGGAGGATGAGACGGCCTTCCTCGAGCAGGACCTCTCCATCGAACCATCTTTGCAGGAGCAGCGGGACCTTGTATAATTGTAGGAGCAGAGCTGAAGTAAGGTTGGAGACTACCCCCAGCCAAATTTACTAACTTGAGACACAGATACCCCTCACCTAAACGCAGACGCCATTCAACTGAACATAGATGCCACCCACGTTGACACAGACAACCTTCACAATGCAGATGCCCCTCAACTGAACGCAAATGCCTCCCGTCTGGAGCTATAGCCTGGAGAATGAACTGGCATACAGTAGTATGATCCCTGTGGCCCAGATCAACACCCATTTTAACAAAACCTTCCTCCCCTTGGAATCTGTCCGCCATAACTGCAGTTTGCAGTTTCTCCCTTTCACCCAATGTCGCATTGAATGCAGTTTTCAGGCTCACTCTGGACCAACATTCCATGGCGGCGAGGGTAGTTATGAAGGCTTGCCTCAGGCACGAGGAGGCACATGGCTAGCATGTGGCCTCGCTATGACACCCGTCCAATCACCCGCATCTAGGGCCTCTGCATCACTTTGGATCAGGCTAGTAAGTTCCTGAGCCTGTGCATTGTTTGGTATTATGGTTGTAATGCCACTGAGAAAGGTATTGGCATTTTCAACTCCTATGTTGGCCAAGAGGTCGACAACCTTATTTCCTTCCCTTTTAGTATGCATGAAAGAGATGGCCCTGTTACTGTGAAGCAGTTGTTCAATGCCCTTCAGCCTTGCTTCGAGCCTCCAGCTGATGGCAATTTTCCTTGCTTGAGATCCATTTTGGAGGCGTTTGGCCATGTTGATGAGGAGCTGGGAGCCTCCTTCTACGACCATAGGTTGAAGGCTTAGATCCCAGGCGAGAGAGAGTCCTTGCTAGAGACCCTCTAACTCTGTTGAGTTGTTAGTGTCCCAGCCTATGTTTCCAAAATAAATCTGCATGAGGGTGCCTTCATGATCTCTAAGGATTCCTCCAAAACCCGTTATTCCAGGGTTTCCTTTGGAGGCTTCGTCGAAGTGAGCTTATAGGAGTGCTTTGGGGGGACCTTCCATTTGCCTTTGGAGTTGTTTCTGCTTTTGGCCGGGGCGCTCTTCTGAAGTTCCTGATGGAGTTGCAATTTCCAGTTGTCTAGAATACTTTGCTCATTGGGTAGAGATGGAAGATCCTCCTGTGTCCAAGGTCGAAGCAATAATGTTTCTTTAAGATTACCACATAATTTTTTCCATATTTCCTCAATCGAAGAGCTTTGGTTTTTGAATATTCTTTTATTTCTTTCCTTCCATATACTCCAAAGAATTAGACCTGGAATTATGTTCCATAAACCATTAAGGAGCTCGCTTTTGTAAGGTCTCTGTGTCCACTGTCTTAAAGAGCTAATTATGTCGTTCTCCATTCTACATCTTCTTTGATATCTGAAGCTGGCCTTTTCCCATAGCTGATTGGCTAAAGGACAAGCGTCCAAGAGGTGTTGGAGAGTTTCCTCATTATGCCTGCAATTGTGGCAAATGGATGGACCATGAAATTTTATACTTCTTAATTTGTCCCATGTGAGTATCCTCTTGTGTCCACCCAGCCAAAGGAAGTGAGAGACTTTGAGCCAGGAATCGAGCTCCCAAATTTTGTGCCAGATTGGATCAGACGGAGTGGTAATGTTGCTGATTATTTTGTACACCTCTGAAGGAGTAAAGGTGGCTTTTGGTTGGTATCCCCATTGAAGGATGTCATTTCCTTGATCATATCTGATGTTTCTTTTCCGAAGCTCCATCTCCAGCTGCTCAGCATCTTGAAGGTTTGTGGTATAGATTAGCTGATTACCCTGTTTCCACTGCTTGAAGTCGTGCATCGCATCCTGCGTCCAGCACTGTTGGACCTTTTCTTGTTGTTGCTCCTGCCTATAGAGTATTTAAGGAAAAATATTCAATTTCAAGTTCAGTTCCTTCCATGATCGAAGCTTCTTCACCTTTTAGATAATCGACTATTTATCTTGTATTTTATTTCAAAATATTAATTAGGAAAGGGAAATATGTTCTACTTGGTTATTTGCATGAAACAATGACATTTTCTCTCGCTTCCTATGTGGTCATTATAGGGGATCTATTGTCATGGGAACAACATTCCTTTAATGAAATTATACTTTTGAGCAAAAGGCTAAAGTTTAAATTTTTTTCTTTATTTTGTTTAAAAAAATTGTTAGTCCCTTGAACACGTATAGTTCTCCTTTTATTGTTTAATGAGCCATTTGTTTGGGAATGACTGGCTTCATCTAATTATCATTGATTTAAAAAGTGTTGGGTTAAAGTTAACGTTGTTATTGAATAAGAAGCCTCATGTTTTTTTGTTTTTTTCTTTTTGCTTTTTGTTTTTTGTTTTTTTTGTTTTTTGTTTTTTTGTTTTTTGTTTTTTTTGTTTTTTTTTGTTTACGTTTACATGAGAAACATAGGATATTAGGAATCATATATCACCTTGTTTATTCTTTGGGTATTCCACATATTTTGCAAAATTATTATTACTTTTTTATATATCTAATATATCTAATCGTTTAATGAAAAAAAATTAATTTCTAGTTCACTTTCTGGCATGACCAAAGCTTCTTCGCTTTTTAGATAATCCAATATTTATCTTGCATTTTATTTTAAAATATTTATCAAGAAAGGGAAATATGTTCTACTTGGTTATTTGTATGGAAAAATGACCTATGCTCCAGCTTCCTATGTGTTCGTTGTAGGGGATCTATTGTCATGAGAGAAACATTCCTTTAATGAAATTATACTTTTGAGGGAAAGGTTAAAGGAGAAATACATGGAATTAGTGGAGGTTGATAGATTGTTTAATGTAATATGATTTTTGAAGTTGAAATCGCTTGATTATTTTGTAACATGTTATACTAAGTAATGAACATTTTTCTTTGCGGGCTATATTTTTGAACTCGAAAATTGTGGATTTATAGTGAGTTTGTCTTAATAGATTTTTTTTTATCATATAGGAAATTAGCCTTTAATTACATATTTTATCATTTAGCCAATCTCATTGTGCATTTTCTGTAATTTCAAAAAATTGTGTATTGATGAACAATTATTATAGTTTTGACTAAAGAAGAAAACAATATAGTTACACAACAAGGAGTTGACAAACTTATAGATGGTGATGAACGACCAAATCCTAAAGATGTTGGCTTTTTTCAAGGGGAGTAATTGGATAATTATTTTTCTATTAGAAAACTAATGCACAAGAAGGAAAAAATAACTTGATGTAAGGACTCATTGAGTGATTCACCTATAATTTACAATATTTTATAATTAAGTGAATGATTCACTAATATTTTACAAGATTTTTCAATACATTGAAAGATTCACCAAAATTTTACAATATTTTATATTTTAGTAAAATATTCCAGAAAATTTGATATATACTTGTTGTAGTGTAGTAGACAATGACTATTGGTTATTACTACAAATCAAAACAAAAAATCACACGAATGTAAGGAACATATGAATAGAAGAAGAGAAGCTATGTAGAAGAGAACCAAAAAAGTGTTACATTATATTATATTCTCTTCATAAGCCAATCACAATAGATACAATGATGCATACATTTCCATATATATACTATGTCAAGATGATCACAATAATTTAATTGTGAAAAGAAATTCAACCTATCTAACTTGGACTGTTAACTCAACTAGAGAGTTGATGGACTTTATGATATCAATTCTACAATTGTTTGGGATGGTCAACTAAGTCGACTAGCCCCTCCAACATCTCCCCTGCCCTTAATTCCTTATTTGTGACAAAGAAGGGAAGATTTGAAGTCTTACAAAAATTTTACAAAATTTTGATACATCATAAATTAGAAAATGTAAATACTTAGAATGAAATGAAAGTTATTCCAGAAGGGTGGTTGGCTAATTAGCAGATCTAGTTTCATGGTCAACTAGAACTTGTTGAATTACATATATAGGATTTAAAATGTGAATTCATCTTCTTTTCCCTTCCCTCGGCAACAAATTCGAACATTCAACTTCATTTCATGAGTGTCATATTGTTTTTCTGAAGAGAGACCACATCCTAAAAGCTTGGCTCAAAGAAATTGAATTTATGTTCTCAGATAGATGACCAAGATGATTGTACTATTGTATGTATTGGCACTGAAGTCACAGGGAATGTTGTTTGATAGGTAGTTGGTGTAAGTAGTTGAATATAATTATCATATAGACCATTGTCGTACAACTATACTTTCATAGGTATCAAACATTTTTAAGTATTTCAAATATTACAGCTTATCGGCTAGTGATATGTGCACTAACAATTATTGATCAACTAGTAATTGGTGTTCCAATTGTTGAACTTTATTAACAATTCCATGCAAATAATCAATAACATTGGCAGATTCTCATCAGTAGATTTTGCTCGAGGTTAAGTTACCTATTGGGAGCACAATTCTCAAATTAGAAATTATTGAGTTTATATATGATTACATGTGGATGAAAGTTATATTGGGAAAATATTAAAAATATTTGGCTCTGTAATATAATGTTTTTCTCACTCTTTCTTTTCTTAGGAAAATTCTTGGTGAGCCTTTCGAATTATGGCGGATATATTTTTATTCCATTGAACTATAACTTTATCTTGAACTTTGTTGACATGAGTAGTTAGTTACTCACTCTGGTCGACCAACTGTTGTACGAACTATTGGATTGCAATAAGTGGATCATCAATTCTACATCGATTGTTGGTGTTAAGTTTTTCTATTTCTTGGATCTATCATTCTATCTAAATATCCCTTTTTTCTTGTTTTCTCTGCTAAATCTTTCTACTCTCCAACATCCTTCTTCTCAAAAATTTCATGGTTTTTCTCATGTAATTTTCTAGCGCTTCAAATATTTTTTTTTATCTCAAGCATGCCTTAGGTCAGGTGATGGGCCTCTAAATTAGACATAAATTAAGGCCCATATGACCATCCTTCAACACATTAAACCTCTCTTTTAACTTGAATATGTTCATTAGGAAGGTTTATGGATATTTCATATTTGTGCCTAATATTATTTATTTTTGTGGAATAATCTAGGGGTTGATTTTTATTAGCCTTCTTGTGGAGAGAACTCATAGTTTTGGAGCTCCACTATTATTTCTTGCATGGAAGTAATTGTATTTATTTAAATAATGAATATTGATACCATGTTTAGCTTTTGAGTCTTCTTATCCTCCATGGGACTCTGAGTTTCCTTGGGCTTGGCCATCCTAGGAGCCTTAAAGCCTTTTTAATCATTTACTTTTCTTTCTTTCACTTATTAATCACATGTATCTTTTGTTCTTTTCTTTTTTTTTTTCTATTTCTGCATTTAGTATTGATGATTTGTTGTTGTAGGATTAGGTTAGATGTTTGAAGTAATTTATTTTTCAGGATCAAAAGAATCATTTCATCCTTGTAACATCTTTGTAAGGTCATAGTAATCATTGAATTTCTTGAATTAGTTATCTTATTCCCAAATTTAAATTTCTGGAAGACCTTTGTGCCAAATAACAATAAAGTTCTACTATTTTTTAGAGCATGCTAATGAGTCTCAATCAATTTGATTCAACTTGCATAAGATCATAAAAATATTCTAGCTAATAACAAAAATTACCCCATTACATTTTCACTTGATTAGGTTAGGCATTTGATATATTTACTAGCTCATTAGTTCTCGAATTTCTAAATTTTAGACTATTAATTTTCTGCTATTTTTTCTTATGGCTTAAGAGAGGTCTTTTTGAGGGATTCCACTTGGAATTGGGATATAAAACATCCTAGTAAATAAAAGAAAAATTCCCATACAATTCTAATTTGATTTTCTTGGTCATTCAGTGAATTATAGTCTCCTATAATAAATCTCTTGTAGGAACAACAATATCTCCTATAACAAACCTCCAATAATTATATACTTACCCAGATATGCTCAAGAAGATTGGTTATTCTCCCTTAGGGTTGAATCAAGAACCCTAGACTCTAAGTCAATGATCAGGGAAGACTAAATACCAATTAGGACTTTCCTCTTTACCCATGCAAAACATTTCATCGATTTGGGCTAATTGACAAATTTATGAATTGCAGAATACAATGATGACTTTCAAATCCAATGAAATCCGTTAATAGACCTAAACTCTTTGAAATGTAATGATTTAAATTTACTTTGGTGTGCCCTAACTAGATGTCAAGAAGCATAGATCTTCAGTAGAAGAGGACCAACAATGTATTGGAAATAAAAGTATGTGTATCCTCTTATTGATGTTGATTTCATAGTTGATGTAGATGTCCAAGTTGCAGAGTTTGGTATTGGACAGATGTGGACTATTGGATGGTAGCGTGAGATTGGACCAAGTTGGCCCTAAAGGTATCACCATTGAAGGACTATGGTGTCTTCTAAATGAGGCATATATTAAAGGTGATTAAGGTTCGACCAACTGGGAAGAGAATTTCTACAACCCAAGTTCATTGTGGGAGAAGGACATGTTACCGTGATAGGAAGATTGCCTCTTGCCCGATGTTTGTCTTCATTGGAGCAGTGCAAGAGTAAAATAGTGGGAAGAAGTTCCTAAGCAGCTGAGGAGCAACAACATGTAAGAAGACTCAAAAATGCCTTTTTCTTGAAGGATTGCGTAGCATCTAGTGATCATGAAGTCCATATGTGTTGGTTGTATATGGTCTTATGATTAACTAGATGGAAGATTGGAGAAACGAGTTCAATGGCCTAAAGGAGTTGGTTTATTTATACAGGATCGACCCTAGAATGGAAGCAAAGGACCCATATTGTATTCATGACATGAAAAAGTAGTTTTGATTGAGTTCCATATCATCTAGATTATCAATGTATCTTTTCCTTGTATTGATGTACTAGTGTATGTATGATGGATATTATCCCTAGTAAGAGAGCCCTGGCCCGTGTTATAAATTGATAATATAACCAAGTTGGGTTGTAAAAATTATAAAAATTTGTCTATATTTTATGCACTAATAGGTTTATTGTTGTATATCATTTCAGCGTGCATGGTAGTTTTTTATGATACTTGGATTGGCAGCGTCAACGATTGTAAGATTCTATCCTAGACTCTAGTAACATGGAAAACCAACAAAGTTCAAATTTAAAAACTTTAGTTATTTCAAGGGAAAATTGAATTTCCAATGAGGGAGGAAACATTTTTATTTGTTACATTATCATGTATATATTGATATCTGAATTATCACGACAATATTCAAATCATAGTCCCTAGACATTCATCTTGACTTTACAATAATTTCAAACAATCATGTGAAATAATTACTTTGTAGAAAAATATTACAACAATAAAAAAATTTAAAAAGTGTTTAATATAAAGAAAATATATATAATGATTGAGAAATAATATCTGGCCACTAGATAATATTCATTCCTGCCTTCAATGTGCCCATTCTTTCTACAATGTTTACGAGATGTTTCGTATGAAATTCTCCATGGTTGTTTCCTAAAAAAGTAAAATGGACAAGAATCATACTCCAGCAATAAATAGAAAATTTTTATGGAAGACACAAATTAATTATGATTTTTAAATACAAATTTAATTATGAGTTTTTAGATGTTCATAATTTTTTTTTTTTTGCCTTGGCTATGTGAAATATATCAGGTGAGTGTTTTGATGTTCATTTGAGTTTGCTAGCCATTTCATTTATATGGCTACACTAATTCCTATATTCTTCTATATCAAGGAGGACCCCGTTCATTGTAAAGATTCACACATACGCAATTTTCCACTTACCCTTTTTAAAACTTATTTAAAACGGTTTTGCAAATATGTCAAGGCACTTACTCTAAATACATATTGATTTTAAATAAAACCTTTCAACACCCTACTAAAAACATCCCAAAAACAAAAATTAATTAAGACTGAATTATAAATCGGAAATAAATAAATAAATAAAAACAAAACATAAATGAAAGTCCTATTGGCAAGATGTGTGTTTAATATTTCATGGAAACAAAAGCATCAGTGACGGAAAAAAATGAACCTCACCACAAAAGAATCGGCCTAACGTGGACGGAAAAAGCATGGACGAAAAAAGCATGAACCTGGCAGCAAAAACATTTACGTGACATCTTTTTTCAAAAATAGAAAGGACGAGAATACAAATTTAAAAAAAGCAAAAGCATCAACCCATCTTTTTCCAAAAAAGAGAAAAGCGAGAATTGAAATTTAAAAAAACCAAAAAATAATGACTCTCAATTCAGAAATGGACGGGAGAATTCGGATGATGGTAGCTCAAGCATTTCGTGCTCTCCAGTCTCGCATGGACTCTCGAGGCCTTTCATACGTTGGTCATGATTTTTGCAGACTATGAGCCCAACTGGAACTGGAACATAGAGAAACCCTTCGACGATTTTCTTTCCATGAAGCGCAGGTTCAAATCCTGCTGTTCCATGGGATCTGTGTGTTCCATGGATCGGGCGTCATGGAGCTGGGATGGAGATGGAGGGAGCGGAGTTTCGACGGTTTTAGAAATATAAAGTTGGCGTTCTGCAGTTTGCATTTTTCATCGGGTGTTTGATCGGTAATTTTGAGAATTTCACCTCTGAAGCTTTATATGCACCTTGCTGCTACTAGATCATTAAGAATTTCAAGTAATTGTTAAGAATTTGCTTGGTTACAGTTATTGGATCTTGATGTTTATTTACTGATGCAGGTGCAAGGATATTTGGACAATTCTCCGATTCTTCGATCGGACGGAAGGGAGTGCTGAGGTTGGTCTATATTTGCAACGCCATCCTTGGTTTCTTGAAAGCCTTCTCGCCCAATTTCTGGGTTTATTTGATTCTTCGTTTACTGAGGGGAATTAGCACTGGCGGCGTTGGGCTGTCGTCTTTCATTTTGGTAACTGAACCCGTCGGGCCATCTAAGAGAGGACGAGTTGGAATGTTGATTTTGTACTTCTTTTCCCTCAGCATAGCTCTACTTCCAGTTCTCTCCTACTTTTCTGGCAGCTGGAGATATCTGTACATAGTCGCTTCGATTCCTTCGGCCTTGTATCGCCTTTTCATTCTGCCATTTGTATCAGAGTCCCCGCGATGGTATCTCGTCAAGGGCAGGCTGGAAGATGCCTTGAAAGTCATGAGATCGATTGCGGCCAAGAACGGGAAATCTCTGCCGGCAGGAGTTTTTTTGGCATTGGATGGGTATGAGCACGATCCAGCAGAGCCCGAGGAACCATCAGGAAGCCCGTTGGATGTATTCAAGTCACCCGTGACACGGACTAGGATGGTTTTAATGGCGTTCATATGGTTGGTCTGTGGTGTGGGGTACTATGGATTAAGCTTGAACGTGGTAAATCTGAGTACTAATTTATATGTGAGAGTTTTCCTCAACGCAATCGAAGAAATACTCACCTACGCCCTCACGGCGGCCATGCTCGACAAATTCGGAAGAAGGGCGATGCTCGTGTCCAACATGCTGTTGAGCGGACTGGCTTGTCTGTTGGGAAGCCTGACATCGACGGTACTCAACGTTCAGGGTTCGAATCCCGATCCAATGCTGGTCATGCCCAATTGGGTTGCGAGGCACGTGGGATTCTTCACTGGCGTGTAGTTAGCGAGTGGAGTCGTCGAAATATTTGGTATGGCGGGGATGTATAACTTGATATTGATACACACATGCGAGCTGTTTCGGACAGTAGTCCGAAATGCAGCTCTAGGTTTAATTCAATTCTATTTAATTTCATTTCAGTGTTTATTATGTTCATCTTTGCTTTAGTGCAAGAGCTAATTCCATTTCATAACCTTGTGTTTTTTTGGGTGCATTGTAAAAATGAAGGGTTGGCGTTGCAACGAAATGAATGAAAGAAGAAAAGAAGTGGTTGTTGTTCAAAGTCCAGTGTATCTAGCTAAAGAAACAAAATTGAATCAAATTCCAATTCCTGATATTTGTATCAGTATCTATTTCCTTTTGATTAGTTTAAACTGGGTGCTTTAGCCATTTTTATTTTGAATTTAAAAGTCTCCTTCCTGCTCAATAAATCCTATTTTTTCTTCATTTCTTCAATCGACCATTGTACGCATGTCTCACACTCTAGCTTGGACAATTTATCCTCTCCCCTAGGAATTCAAGCATCACTCGCTCTGTATTATTTGGATTTGCTTAGTTTGTAATTTTCCTATATAACACTTCTTCTTCTTTATTAGTTTTGCCCATAGTTGTGTCTTCTGTTCTTTGTTCCTTTACCCTGTGGTTTGGTTATTGTTCTTTTCCCTTTTGGTATAACTGGTTAGTTGTGTATTATTTTAAGCATCAGCCATGGATTTAAGGCTCTATTTTCCTCAATAATTTTACCCTTGTGCCAAGTGCACAAGGCATGGATTTAAGGCTCCATTTCCCCAATAATTGTACCCTTGTGCCAAGTGTATTAGACATGGATTTAAGGCTTTGTTTCCTATTCAATAATTTTATGAGCCATGGATTTAAGCCTTTGTTTCCTCCTCAGATCTATCCACCATACCACTTCTATTAAATTGAATGAATTTTTCATTTAATGCTTTGTTTCCTCTTTAATAATGTTACTCGTTATGAACTTAATGCTTTTTTCCCTCCATTACGAGCCATGGATGTGTCCACCATACCAATGAATTTTTTATTTAATGCTCTGTTTCCCCTCCATAATTTTAACCATATCATTTCTATCCACCTACGTAAGCATGTCTCTGGATTCAGATTCAGGTTAACTACACGTCTCTATCTATTGTGTTATGCGTCCATCGCTTTAATCCAAGGTTTTTAACATGTCAATTAAACCCACTAATAAATTTATTGGCTACTCAAACTCATTAATGAAACCAACTTTCTCCTTCTATCATCTTGCGGTTACCCTTCCTTTCTTTTGACAGATTTATTAAACTTAACAATACATACATATAGCTCTGTTCTGTGAGTTACTCTTTTTTTCTTATCATCACTGGTTTATTCAACTTTTACATCAATAATAATCCAATCCAGCTTAGCTTTTTTATAGCCCTCTTTAGCTTCAATCCCCCGGAATCAGTTACATTACAACCTTCCCCTTCTTTGGGGATTCAACGCCCCCTATCAAGTCTGGTCTACTATTAGCTAGTCCCTCTATCATTCCTATTGTTTTTTCCTAGGATAGTTTAACGCACATAAATTGAAATGGCCCTCTACATCTATCGTTTTATATTTTTCACAACATCTGTTGTTTTATAGTTTTCACACAGAAAATCTCTCATATGTTTTAAAATTAAAATTAATTATATCATTACATATAATCGTAATTCATAATATATATTTTTATTTAAATTATATTTATTATTTTTTGGATTATTTCATTAATAACAATATTTGTTTATTTATTTATGATGTGTATATTATTGCATGATTGTTTCTAGGAATGACCCATAAATCACTGGTATACGTATACATTTATGAAAAGTGGGAAGGAATGTAAGTTTATTTTCATATATGTGATATAAATTATTATTACTTTTATATAAAAAAGAATTGATAATTTTGTTTTCATTATCTATATATGCGATATAAATTATTATTGTTATATGCAATTAAAAAACATATAAGTATATAGATGATAATTATATTAAACTCGTAATTAATATAATATTTAGATATACATGATTTAATAATATCACAATTCTAATCCAAAGTAATATAAGAATAGAAATTAATCAATAAATATATAAATTTGTATAATACTAATTATTGTTTTATGACACTAACAAAATCTATTGTCAATATGAAGGACAACAATTTTTGGCTATTCAAGGAAAATTAATCCACTTCGAATGACCTGTTGGTGTTCTATAAGATGTCAGATCCCTCTAGGCCTTGGGTCATTATCTCTTTCATGTTTCCTTATGGAAGACCAAATCTTAACCAAGGGGGATCAATTTTAATAATTTTTATTATCTTTTATCAACTATTTTATAATATTAATTTGAAGTTTAAAATTATATTAATCATAATTTTATACGTATTGTATTACACTAATAGGGGTATTGAGTTTAGTACATTCCTTTTGTTTAGTTAATGTTTTAATACATTTTAGTGATGTTTTTACAGTGTCAAAATGTTAAGCAAATAAATTTCAATTGTATCAAATTATTATTTAGATAATAACATTTGGGTCGTAGTGTCTACAATATTGTTTATGTTAGGTTATTTTCTTCATATCTTAGGGTATTTCCTTAATGAGTATATAGTCCAAGTAATCATTTTCTTAGAATGAAACTCAATCTATAAATGATCATACCTTGTTGTAAAAATAGATTGAGTGCCAAATAAAAAATTATTGGGGCATTACTAGATCTAGCAAAATTATAAGATGTGAAAGGTTATAAGTTATTATAATATATAAGAATGTACCATCACCACAGTGGTTGGAAGTTATGCTTTACATAATAATTTAGGCACAAACGAGACATATATAAATTATTGTGATTTTAGTTTGGCTTTATTAGAAGCGTCCATGTTTGTCATAACATCAACTACTATCAAAACATGCATGGCCAAAATATTGGAGTGAGATTTTGCCCCAAACACACTCTCTTGTTACTATCATTTAAATTAGATTTATTTCTAGATGTATATCATTATGACTCACCATATTAAAACTAACATGATATTAAAATGTGTTTAGGTCACCATGAAGGTAACAAGCGTAGAAATAATTATCTGCATTAGAAAGAAAGAAATAATGTAATAAAAAAATGCAAATCATACATCAAACATCATAAAAGGATTTGAGAGTGATTTTTTTCCATTTGATTACCAGGTGCATTTATGTAATTAAAAAATGATCAATGGATTATGTAAATGTATACACTTTGTAAAGTAACTAATAAAATATTGTAATGTATGAACCTCAAAACGTGAAACCAAAATTTTATGAAGCAAGAATTATCTAGTATAAGGATTTAAAGGTGAATCCTTTTTATATCATGTTTTCACTATTTTTTTAAACAATTGAAAGAGGAAAATGTGATAGATCTATATACACCTCTTTTCAGTACATGGTGAAACCTAGTGCCAAAACTAGACAAGAGGACACTAGAAGTTGCTTCATGCAATTAGACTTTTGTTAAACATAAGATGGAAGGGATATCATGGCATGTTGAATAGTTAAATAAAACAAGTCATGCCACTTATTATCTAGCCCATTTACCTTGATTTAGGACAGATGCAGATGAAACAAATGTAACATTTTACTAGCATAAAGTTATTTTATATGTATTCAAATAGATATATCAAATATCTATGTGGAAATATTGCCAACTAACCAATAATGTTAAATAGAATGAGTAAGAGAAATAGAGTGTATGAGTTTCAATTATAGTTCATGACATGATTGAAGATGAGGTTTTATAGGATCATATAAGTTTAAATGACACTATTACAATTGATGGTATGATATCCAAATAATAGAACATGTAATTAATGAAGATTGAATGGATTCAAGCAACCTAGATCAATGCAGATTTAGAAAATGTTGGATTCACAATTTTGCACACCCATATATATTAATTGAATTTAAAATATGATTAAGGAATTGTTTAAGTACGTCAAGATTGCAAAGGAACTAATTAAATATTGCAATATATGAAAATTAAAATCCTTATGAAATTGTATATAAAGTCAATCATATTTAGAACAAAGAGCTAGACATCATCACATTATAAAAAAATTTATGTTTAGATGCCCAATGATTTGAAATAAACTGAAAAGTGACATATTTAAGAACACCTTTTATACATACCGAATGAAACCTATTTCATGAATAACACTAAAAGTTTCTCCATGAAAATAGACTTATTTTAAAGCTTGGATTTGAGGGACATCATACCATAAGTAACCAGAGATCTAGAATAACGAAAAATAAACCCATAATGACAATAAATTCTAGACATTAAGAGTAATTATAATTGAACAATGAACGAAAGTGTTAAAATGAGAGAGATATTGTAACTCGAAACATAAATTAACTTTGTATGTTTTAAATGAGCTAAATCAAATATCCATGTCCAATATTTTGTAACTGAGCAATAATGTAAAATAGAGTCCAATAGATTAAGTTGTTATTTATGACTTGATCAAAGATAAGTTGGCATAGGATCACATAAGCTTGAGTCATGTTATTAGAAAATATCAGCTGATATCCAAGTATAAAAAGATGTAACTAATGAAGAATACTTGAATTGAAGCTATCTAGAGCAATGCACATTTTGAAAAGGTTTAATCTATAGAATTAAATCTAGAATTTTATTGAAGAAAAACAAAATTAAAAAATAACTTCAAAGAAAAACATGGTCCTTTTTCACTCCCTAGTTTTTATTTTGTAACTAAACATAATCTTTCTAGACATGATTGTTTTGAAATACTAAAAGTATTAATTCTCTCTAGGATGTCATTCTTTGGCATAAAATAATTTTAAGAACAATATGGAATTGGTGCATTTGAGAATTGTATCATTTAGAAAAAGGTGTGGGATGAACTAATATAGGTTAGTTTTCTTGATCATGATATGTTTTGGAAAAATATAACAATTCGATATAATAAAAGTTTGACAATGATTTCTAAATGACACTTTAAATTTCTATGCATAATTACTTTTGAAGTATAAAAACAATTCCAATCATGACATAACTTCACAAGGATGGTATTTCTTAGATTTGGGCTACACTATCTTCAAATTTGTACTGCACATGTCCATATTGAGGACTTATATATCTTTAATTTTTGTAAGTACATTTCCATACTAATTAATCCCATGCAATTATCCTTAACCTTGGAAAACCAAAACCTAATTGCAGCTCTTATGAAATTTTTTTTTTTCCCAAAAGTGGGGCTAGTTTAAGCTTATAAAAAGTTGTAATCCTTCTCCTCTTTAACCGTTAGATACAAAAATTATAATAAAAATATTGAAATATATATAATAGTGACACTGAAATTATGAAATACTGAGACACAAATTGTGATTTTAACAAAAATAATTATTATAGTTCCCAAAAATGAAACAGAAAAAGCAAGATGGAAAGGAGAGCATGCTCAAGGAAATGGAATGTCAAACAAATACAAAACACAATGAGACGACTTACCTATACCACTTTGTGGTGAGCCTTGAATTTGAAATTCAAATATAAGAGTTAGTAAAAACCCACTTTTATTAGACATAACTATGAATATGCATATGGAAACTAAGAAAATGACTATAAGACTATTGGATATTTAAATGGGAGTTGTTTTCTCCGAATTAATCCTAATAGCTTGATATAATATCCAATGAAGGAAAGAATCTCATTTTGAACAAAATGAGGAGGGTAAAATAGCTACCATAAATGCCGATTTTTGCAAATTGTGGTGAATGGAATGTTGTAGCTCATAATTATGATGAATACAAAGTTGTAGCTCCTGATTTTAGGGGCTAATTGATTTTTTTCGAGTCTCCCTTGAAATAAGTCTATCCTAACCTACATACATATTTGTTTTGTATAAAATAAATTTGGGGCAATTAATATTAATGCACGATGATACAAAATATTTGGTAATATACCAATTAGATCTTCCACAGTTATAAATTAATTATTAGGTGGGTGATAGAGATTCAACCTCAATGGAATATGTTCAAATATTCATTGTAGTATTGAAATAACAATGACAAGATTTGTGTCTAGTTTAGATATTCTCTTTCAATTAATTTACCTCAAAGTAAATAATTTAAGAAAATTTCATATATGTGATGTTGGTGATGTGGTATTCTTAATTCATTATATTACTACATGGTATTGCAAGAAGAGATATTTACAATTTAATAATATACACAGTAAAGTGGGGTTAATGTAAATGGTTGAAAATATAGGTATATGCCATATAAATCTTATATTAATTATTTGTGTAATAATAATAATAATTATACCCCCGATTGGGATGTGAGCAAGGACATGCTAGATCGTGGGATTCATGTCACCATGGTTACAATATCAAAGGTAATAAAGGTTGGTGGGTGGCATAGCCACCCTTCAACATTAACGGGAGATCTCTTGCAAGGTGAAATATGGAAATTTGGAAAATTTTGGTAATCAAGCATTATTTCAAGGGCGCCCTAGACAATGTTTCAACCCTTGTTGAGAGAAGAGATGTTGGGAAATCAATAGGACTAGAGAAGCACAGACATCCATCCTACTCAAAAATAATGAGGGTTAGGGACTAGGGAATGAATGCATATGAGTATGTTAGGTTTCCTTTTACCCTCGCTTCAATTCTCTTGTGTCGCATGTATGATGGAGAGTTCCATAAATGGTTAATTTCATAGCATCAACACCAGTACGTGCCTTGGTGGAGTATTTACAATTAGGCTCATATATATTGTTATCTTTGTCTTGTGGTTATTTATTACATTAAGTCCTTGTTGCATTGATTAGCCTAGAGAAAGGCCTTCAATTGGTTACGGTTCCTCCCCATGCTCTATGAGTAATTCTTAGGTTTCCCACTATAGGGAGGAGGGGGTTTTGTGGCATTTTTTTTTATGATCTGAATATTTAGAAATGGTTACTTTTCATGTTGGAAGGTCAGTTTATAGTACCCAACAAAGAGATAGGAACTCTTGGGGGGGGAACCCCTCCTTACCATCCTGACAGTGGTTTTAGAGATGACATTTGCAAACTTAACTTTAGTTTCTTTATTAATTATCACATTTTTGACATGCATGCTAGAAAATTTAATGTTCATGGAGTGACTTGAAGAAAACTTGTTGTTCAATCAATATCAACTTATAGATGGTTTATTGATAATTTGATATTTTATTCCGCATCCTCCTAACATGATGTGTATAGGAATATCATTTGGAGAAGACAATACTAAGAACCCTAATGACTAGTTCTCAAGAAAAAATCATAAGTATCATAGGTGCTACAAGATAAAGAAAGGTATAGTTCATATGGGTCTAAGACAATGATATTCCACCATGCTAAGTTGAGTCTAAGGCAAAGAACGATGGTTGAACAATGGAATTCGAGGTGGTGTAAAGTGCGGAGCTGGTAGAGGAAGTGTGTGCGAAGGTTGGTAATGACTAAAGGTGGAGGCAACAATATTATAAAGAGCCTCGTCCTTCTCAAAAATTGATGCAAGACTAGAAGAACAGGAGGAAATGTTGATTTTAGACTGGAGCCAAGTAGGGCAAAGCTAGCATGTGACTGGGGAAACATTATAATAAGCCCAAGACAAAACAGAGAGAGAAGGAATTTCTACACTGAAAATTTTCTTCTATACTAGAGAATGAAGACATTGATGGTCAAAGATATGGAAACAGAGCTAGAAGACCCTATGCAGTTATAAGGGGAGCTAGACTTGCTCCATCAGGACATAGAGTAGGTGAATTTTATCTTGAATCATGTGATAGGGTGACTGGAAAGAATCAATACTCATATCCCATGTAATCTCCCACTGGACCAGTAGGGATCCATTGCAAATTATCCATCCCCAATTGAGTCATCTAATGATTGATACATTTTATTCATAATTAGCAGCCTATGGGTAATTTCTAGTTAGTGTTAGAGGTTAGAATGATATTGCAGTGTTTTTAGTGCTATTATACTTGATCAACGCTTTTAAATTTTTGTCAGCATATGACTCCATGGGATGGTAAAAATTCTTGGTTTTCCTATGGGTAGGGTGAGGCCATCTAGTTCATTTTTGAATATGTGTGTACAATATTTATTTTTGAATGAAATAGAAATATCAAAAGATGGCTTACAATTAATAATAATAATGATAATAATAAAGTTATAACTTAGTAAATTTTTATGAATTTTTATTTTGGGAAATTTCTTAATGTTTTGATTCTTGATTTCGGGCTTTTGTGATCCATAGTATATTAAGAAGTGTTTTTTTGGTAGAAATCGCATAGGAGAAATTTTTCTGACACGTTTCTAACCAGCAAGCATGGTTCATCATCAGGACTAGATGAAGATACAAACCATGACACATTCTTAAATAGAGGGTGATGTTTTTCATGGATTTATTGTTATACGATTTTACCAATAATTTACTTATATCATTACACTAGTCATAATAAAAGGCATAAATCATTTTATTGTCAAAATATTTTATTTATAGTATATTTTAATATAATTTTGCAATTTTTTTTTAATTAAATTGAAAAGGAAAATACATGAAAGCTAAATTCTTAATAAGTCTCAATCCTTTGTCCATGGGTAATATTAAAAATACTTAGTTGGCATTTAGATTTCAAACCTATTAATTATTGATAATTAAATTAAAATTCAGGAATCCTTATTCATGAACATAATAAAGCTAGTACAAATTTTGAAAATAATATTTTAGATAGCTATCGACAACCTAATAAATATGATTTAGTAAACACATTGAAATATATGGAAAACTAATAAAATATACTTAAATTCAATGGGAAAGGTAATAATGTTTTTCATTAATAGGGAGATAAATCAACACGACACATAGTCTAGGTTAGGTAACACTTACATCACCTTCTATGGAAACTCTTCTACTAAAAGTGGTGATATTTTTAGTATATAGGTACAAAGACAAATTCCTTACTTTTCTCTGAAATTAAATAAATCCATGAAATTGAAATAAAATTGAATGTGCATAGAGAAATACAATCAAATAAAAGAGACATCCAATGTTTATTTTAGTAAATTATAATACAATTAATTCCATGCATACTAAAATTTATTTCATCATTCGAAAGATAAAATATCATGAAAAGTACACATTGTTTGGATTGAGGATTATCATGAATAATATGTCATAGAGACTCACAAAATGAAAAATTTGAATGAGATACAACTTTATTCTCCATTCTTTATCCCCACATATTAGTTTTAATCAACAATGTTTCATGTTTTCTTCTTTTCTACTCGCTTAATTATTTTATATATTTTCCTCATTTTTAACTAGAACCATGTTTTTATTTCTTGTATAAGGGTTCTATCAAGTAGGGGAAATTTTAAGGATGGAATTTTTTTTTTTTAATTTTATAAACCTTGGTTATTCTTACTACTCCCTATTATGCATAATATAACATGTTTGGTTATGTTTTCTTAAAAGTATTGATATTCATAATGATTTTTAGGCTAAAATATTTTTATAGTATAAATTTTGAGCAAACCATTTTTAGATAAAATAAAAATTAACAAATTGTATTCTTTTGAAAAATCACAGAAAATTAAGCCACTCTAAATGTTAGCCCCAAAAAAATTCTATACTAATTGTTATCTAATAATTTAATATCTTAGTTAGTTTCCTCCCAGTTATGAACAAGATGTATATTTTCTCCCTTCAGGAATTTATCAAGATTCATGTTTTTCAAACAATATTTGTCCTACTAAGAGCTATTATACTATCCTTCACTACTCTCTCTATTTTCTCTATTCGTATGTCTGACCCTTGTACTTCAACGGTGATTAAATTCCTATTGAGTGAAACTCTGAGATATTATTGTGTTATACCTGACTACATCAACCAGTAAATATGACAACTCATACTCTACCAAACATACGTGGGATTCACCATTTACTTTTTTTATGGGCCCATATTGATGGACAATTATTTCCAATTTCACCTTTATTATCTTTTTCCTCCTATTATTGTTATGATAAATAGGGCTTACCTGAAATATTTTATTGTTTTATGGTCCTTAATGATATGTTTCATCCCTCTTATCACAGCATTCATAAGGTAAATCCTTCATCTTTATTCCAATTTGGAGATTCTAGGAGGAAGCTAGATGTGTAGAAACCACTAGCACTTCTATCTATAGCCCATCCTTTCTTCTAAAATGTCCTCTCCTTCCTCCAATAACTCATCATCTTCATCATCCCAGAACATGAGATCTCAACAAACAATCTTCTTCAAAGATCCACAAATCTTTATTTTGCAAATTTAATCCTCACTCCAAACCCTTCAAAAAAATTTCCTAGAAATGTCCTATTGGAGCTACATTCTTTTAGCAATATCAACACTTATAAATCAAATTTAGTGGAGTTATTACTCTCTCAGATAATTCCATGTGGTCATTTTTTAGTTAGAGGAACAATCTTCTTCAAAGATCCACAAGTCTTTCTTTTGCAAATTTAATCCTCACTCCAAACCGTTCAAAGCTTTTTCCTACCAATGTCCTATTAGAGCTACATTTTTTTTAGCAATATCAACACTTATAAATCCAATTTAGTGGAGTTATTACTCTCTCAGATAATTCCATGTGGTCATTTTCTAGTTAGAGGTTCCTTCTATGATGTCCAAATTTTGAATTTAAACTTTGTTAAAACGTTTACACTAAAATGTTATTTACCTAGTCACCACATGCATTCCAACCACACAATATCTTTTATGCATGAATTCCATTTTTGGATCAACCCTTGATAATCACATAAGTCTAAATTGTATACAAGAGTTATTGCTACTTTCTCCCCACACCATAGCTAACAAACTTTAATACAATTGTTTAATTACTCTTATTAACTATCCAAATGTTTACTCTTTTTTGAAGTTATAGTCATTAAGAACCCTTTAAATCCTAATTAGAAGTCTTTAAATACATGTACCACCTCTCTTGCTAACTTATTCAAACTAGACTTCCAATCGTAAAACACATATATAGAAATAAGGAAGTAACAAAGAGTGTAAAAATTCTTGTGTAAGGAAGATAAACTAAAGCATTGAATAATCTTTTACCAATTTGAAATAGAATTACAAGCATGGATGTTTCTTAGTGATTTCTACATTTCAAATAAATACATCAAAAATAGAACGAAGATATTTTAGTTGTAGGATGCTAATTGGCCCTAATTTTAATGTGGCTTACAAAATGAAAATATTTAGTATACTAGGTCTTTATTCCATACATCATATTCTCTTATATCTAGGTTTCACAACATAATACCACAACTTCCCCATGGTAATTCAAAATATTTTACAATAAATAATTTCATAAAATTAATTTTTTATCATTAAATTTTATAAAATGAGTAAATAAAACCTTATAAATTTTGATATTTTTTAGATATGAGTGAATAAATATATAAAAAATATATTTTAAAATGTAATTATGATATTTATATGTATTTTTATAAAATGTCATATTTTGTAAGAGAATGTTATTTGTTTTTTTGATCTGTAAAAGTTTACTCTTTCCTTTTTGAATTATAGCACTAATTTTTAATTTACAATATGATGTTAGTAATACTAAACAATGACTA
Organism: Pinus taeda; assembly: GCA_000404065.3. Classification (NCBI taxonomy): domain Eukaryota; kingdom Viridiplantae; phylum Streptophyta; class Pinopsida; order Pinales; family Pinaceae; genus Pinus; species Pinus taeda. The sequence continues at coordinate 1,798 of APFE030313455.1, read as the reverse complement.
AACACATTATTGGTTGTTCATAAGTTATCTACATTTCATTTTGGAATCTATTTTTATTCTATATATGAAGAAAAAGATTGGGACAACTCATAGAATGGAATTAACCTTCTAAATTTGAGGGTCACCATCCTACATTTTTCTATTTAAACAATAGTTTATTTTTTTAATTTTCTTTTGTGATTATTTATTTAAACCAAAATTAAACCATTTGCTTCTTTGAATTCACCTGCTTAATTTTTTTCGTATTTAAGAAAATCAAAAGTAGGCAACGTAATTGCAGTGTTAGGTTTTGGATAGAAAACTTCAAGTGTTGGACATTGTGACTGGATAAAAGAGATAATTTCTCTTATTTTGTTGGAATTCTTCACATAATTTCCCTATACAAAGCCATATCACTCCATGTAGATTTCATAGCATCGCAAGGTCTGTGGTTCCTATTAGTTTCCAAGGTCGTGTGCAATTGTTTTAAGAGCAAACTCAATTGATCATTTGATGGAATATGGTAGCACAATTAGTAAGTTACAATGGAAATGATGGAGATGGGATGCTAATGTCAATGTCGTTTCCTCAAGGTATGACACTGGAGGCATGCAAGGAATTCTTGTGAAATTGAATTATCTTAACATTGTTGAGGCAAGCCTCTTTTCTCATTATTGTTTTAAAGTCTGGTTTAGAATTGTTGTTCTAGAATATTCTAACTTATTTAATTCTCGGTAATTACATGTGTAAACCACACTAAAATTGTAGGTTCACTTAGAGAAATACCCTCCCTACATTAATTTCAAAGGAGAATTTCAAACAAGATGATATTTTGCTTTACAATTATTTTTCTCCTTCGCTTCTCCTCCACCTCTTACACATTCCTCTCTTCCCCCTCTAACCCATCCTCCTTACCCCCCATCCTACCCCTCCTCACCCTCCTCATTCGCCTCTTCCTCCTCCACCTCTACCATCAACTGTGTCACCCTCTCCCTCCACACTGCATCCTCTGGTGCCTCTCTCCTCCATCAGCTTCTCCTCCACCTACGCATCTTCCCCCTCAACCTCTTCCTTTCCCTCCTCCTCCACCACCTCCCACCATTTTCTCTTCCACCTCCTCCTCACCCTCCCCCCTACCTCCCCATTCTGCCATACCTCTCCTCCTCCACCTCTTCTGCCACCTCTTCCCCCATCCTCCCACTCCTCCCCCCAACATCACCTCCACCTTCACCTCCCTTGCCTCCTCCTACCCCTCCTCATTCGCATCTTCCCCCCCCCCTCCACCACTTCCCCCCCTTTTCCCTCCTCCAACCACACTACCCCTCCCAACCCGCACCTCCTCCCCCTACTCACCTGCTCCTACCATCTTCTCCCCCTCCCCCTTCACCTCCTCCTTCGTCACCCTTCTGCCTCATCCATTCACCCTCCTATGAGTCCCACCCCCACTCCGCCTCTTCTTCCACCTATTGCCCCTCCGAGTCTTCCACCTCTTAGCTCTTCTCCTCCTCCTCCACCACCCCCAACTTTGCCTCATCCTCCTTCTCTTCTTCCACCTCTTCCCCCCTCCTCCCAATCCTCCACCTCACACCTCCTGCACCTTCACCTCCTCCGCCTCCTCATACCTCTCCTCATTCGCCTCTTCCCCCTCCATCACTTCCTCCCCTTAGACCTCCTCCAACTACCCTAACCCCTCAACCCCCACGTCATCCCATCCTCACTACCTCCCCTTGCATTCTCCCCCTCCCCCTTCATCGCCCCTTCCACCTCATCTGCCGCCCCTCGTCTGTCTCTTGCTCCCACTCTACCTCCTCCTCCACAT
>APFE030313445.1:0-11898 GCA_000404065.3 Pinus taeda | reverse complement strand
ACCAGGGATGAGTAAGAGATCACCATTCTCCAAGTGGAAGCAAGAACTATCAGAGAGAGGACACTAATCAAGACCCCAGAAGATGACTCACCTCCCTACAATCATCTATATATGGATCCCTCATCATAGAGATCCAGAGGCTGGATTCTTGTATCTTGTAGAGAAGTGTTGTTGGTTTTCTAGTGTATATTCATAGTGTTGGGTGATCTAAGCTTTACTTGAGGTGAAGAAGGGCTTTCTAGCTGGAGGATGATGCTGGGTCAGAACATATGGTTGTAATCTTCTTTCTACTTTTCATCTTAATAAAGCTATTCAAGTTTTCCTCCATATTCTTGTATGTTTACTTATATATGCATTTGTATGGTTAACACAGATCTGGTCCTATGTTATTTATGAATATAGATCTTTGTTCTTCGATATTAGTATGTTGTTGTGATTCCACAGGTGCTCTTTGAAGCTGGGCAGACGAAGAAGAAGCGGCAAAGCTCTATCAAGAAAGAGAGAAATCAAACAAGGAAATCAAGCGCAAGACTAAGGTTGGTCTCCTTGGTTCCACTCTTATCTATTTTCATAAAGGAAAATGAAAGTAGACTTTACTTGTTTGTTTCTAAGATAGCTACCAGTCTTAGTGGGAATAGTAGCATCCGAGTGGAAACTATTCCCGGTAACAACAGGCAAATGTTATCTCCACAAGGTGTGAAAGGGGCTTTGCCTTCTACATCAACAAAACAGGTACAGGTTGAGCAGTTGAGTAAAGGCAAGGAAAAGGTGCAAGAGGAAGATCTTGATGAGGAGGAGGAAAGAGATTTTGACCTTATTGAACATGAGGAGCCACAACAGCACTTCACTCATCATGGAAGTGGCATTATTGACTTGGAGGCTCAAGATGAAAACACCATCAAAGACCTCATCATTCAAGAAAGAGAAGCTAAAATACAATCCTTGGTGGACAACTTAGAGATAGCCAAGTTCATCATCAAATATTTAGAGAAGGAAAACAAACAATTGTGTGACAAGCAAGTTCTCATGGAGATGCAAATGATGAAAGCAAATAGGCAAATGGTTAAAGAGGCTCATGTCAAGTTTACTCCTATTTAGCAATAGATTGAAAATGATAGGGAAACATGGCTTGAGAGGGTCAACATACATCTTGAAGGGCTGATTGAGAAGGCCAACGGAGATAAGAAGATGCTCCAACGCATGGCCTACCATTACATGACCCGCAACAAAATCTGCAATATGAGGATTAGGAAGCTAAAAGCTAGGTTGAGAAAAGCCTTAGAGGGAAAGAAAGAGCAAGATAGGTTGGAAATATTTGTTGAAGCCTCACTAGCCCATCAAAGCAGCTGATGGTGGTGTCTCATGCCAAATTTGGGCAAGTTTTGGAGATTTTTTGCATTTTTCAAATTTTGAAATTTTCAACACAGAAAATTGGCCCAGAGGAAATATTTGTTGAAGCCTCACTAGCCCATCAAATCAGCTGATGGTGGTGTCCCATGCCAAATTTGGGCAAGTTTTGAAGATTTTTTGCATTTTTCAGATTTTGAAATTTTCAACAGAAAATTGGCCGAGAAGCGGCGCTGCGCTTTTTCCTGGAGCATCACAAAGTTTGTATTTTTGGATTCAGCATGATGATAACATACACCCTAGAAAGTTTTAGAAGTTTTGGAGCAAAATTGAGTCACCAAACGGTCCAAAAACTACCAAAAAAGGACCTCTCTGCCTCTTTTTGGACACACAGAAGTAGTCTTGGGAGCTTCAAGTTTGGAGGGAGCAAATGACCTCCAACTTCAAAAATTCAAGTTGTTCCGGAAACTAGACTTGAAGACCTTCCCAATGAGCTATCTTGGGCTCAATTTGGTTAAGGGGGAGGCCTCCAAAAGTAGGTGGAAAGCAGCGCTGCACTTTTGACCAGTGTGCACAGAAAATCAAAATTTCCCATGTTTTCACTGTAAATTCACTTTCTCTCTCCTTATAGATGATTTCACTGATGAAATTGATGACATAACACGTAAATGTAATGGTAAATAGTCTTAGAAAGTAGATTCATTAGTTAGAGGTGGTTTTGAGGCTAATGAATCAGTTTCCATGCTTATAGAGGCAAGTAGTTTGACTATCTGTATTCCTGATCCATGTTTGGAAATGGTTGTAACAGCCCCTCTTCTTATGGATTCGACCCCTGATGGTCAGGATGAGTGGTTTTGATGTCTATGTTATGTATTTTCTTTGTCATTGGCAAGGGTTGGATTCACTTGGATGCTCTTAACAATATTGTACATCATTGTAAGCAGTTTCGAAACGAAATTAAAAAAAGTTGCAACTATTTTTATGGGATACTTGTGGTATGGTGCTTTTGCATAGTTTCTTCTTTGTTATCAGTTTTTCACATGTTTTATGTATGCCACAATCTATTTCACTACTTCTCATTGAATGATATCAAGATAAATAGGTATAATTCATTGTTTACAATGCTCTACCTTGGGAAACCATTCAGTATTCTATGTTTTCTGTTATTTGAGAAGGATACATGATCTTTACATGCCCTCCTCAACTCCTCACCAAACTTAGACATCCCACCTCACTAAATTTCAAGTGCCAAAGCCTATACCTACCTTGCCCCATAGAATACCCTGCGTCTCGACCTAATTTCCCAGACCCAAATTGCCTAGCTCCATCTGATCCAACACAAAACCAACAAAATCAATCAAAACCCTAGAGCTATTATACCTAGCATAAAATCTTGATTCATAATCCAATTATTTTGATCGAGATTCATAAGAAGAGAGCCCTCCCCCGACTTGATAGGGCTAGCTACCAGATTAAGCTTGGTTTGTGGTTATCCTAGGATTGCCTTCTTTCAGCGTGAGGTCAATCTAGGCTCTAACACAAGGTCCCCCATTATTGTTGTGTTTTGTAAGGATAATGGGATTTTGCAAGATATTGGTGTGCTTTTACCACAATAACTTATTCATTGCCCAAGTCCCCCCATTGCCAATATTATTATCTTCCTCTCGTTAAAAAATGTCATTGCTAGTGAAGCTCAACCTATGAAAAAAATCAACATTCCAAGACTTGCCAACATCACTCATAAAAATTATAGCTCAAGAACGTGAGGTTTCTAAACCCTAAAAGATCTCTCCTATATGATAATTATAATAGAGTACTAATTGACAAAGCTTAGTAAGACTTGCGATTTCCTTTGATAATTCTACTAATGAATTGGTAGGAGACTTCTAGGTTTCCTAGCTTTGTAATTATTAATATTGGTCATATAAGACAAAATAAGTCTTATTAGATTAGAACTAACAATTGCAACAAAGGAAGGGTTTTAAGCTAATATATCTCATAGTATCAAGCGTGGATCCAAAGGATTGTAGTTTAATTCAAACACATGCAATTTAGTCACATTTGTTACATAATAAGTATGAAACTTAACAAAAAGATTGTGCTTTGACAAGTAAAAAAATTGTAGGGAGCAATGAATATCAAAGAAATAAGCAAAGGCCCTTTCAATGATACATAAGGATCAATATTTTCCATTGGTTGGGATTAATCTTAGAATTGTACTCTAACTAATACAATGTTGTGTCAAGTAAATCCATTTCATTCTTTAGTTGAACTCTTATGTATTGGAAGACAACATGGCAGTTAAGAAAACCTTCATTTGTCTAGTAGCATTCATGCAGGGACAAAGCAAACTTTGTGCTATGTAAGAATTGAAAGGAGTAGAGAATTCCCATTTGAAAGGAGTAGAGAATTCCCATCATATTGGCAATGAAACCTTTCATCAAACCAAGTGAATTGAGAGAAATCCAACATGAAACCCCAACAATTTTAAGAAAATAATAAAGGAAAAAATAACAAGAGCTCTAATACATATTATAATTGCTAAAACACCACACTTGACCTCTGGCCCATCTTCTTTTCATGGATGTTCTATATTTTGGAGATGGTATATAGAGATGCAAGTTAAAAGAATTCTCAAATCTCTATTGTACTGCTAGAAGTATAATAGTCAATTTGAAAAAGCCTTAGATGAGGTCATGATCGAACAACTTTTCCCATATAATTGCACCAAGTTCCAAGATGGATTTAAATACCTATGTTTCTTTATTAAAACAAATAACTAAGGAAAAATGACTGGTAATAGCTACTACCAAGGGTGAAAAAGGGTAAATAATTTATGGTAACATATTTTTATCTACTGGGGAAATATTAGTCTTTTTCAAATCAATGTTGAAAGCAAACCCATTATATTTGCATACTCTGGCATACACAACACGATATATTAGAAAAATCGTGATGGTAAGTTTCAAATTCTTTGGTGAGGTAACACAAAAGAAGGTATTCCTCTAAAAGTCAAATACCAAGCATTATACATAGTCCACTTTGGGTAGGTTCTTGCACCTAAAAGTGTGCGAAGACTATTCTCAAAACATTAGGAGGGGTTGGAGACTAAAATACATATTCCACTTCGAGTAGGCTCTTGTAGTGCAAAGACTAATATTAGAGGAAGGTTTATGGAGTCTGATCCTAGTTTGGAAACACTGTGAACCGATCTTCATATAAGACTAGATTAGAAGCCCTTATAAATCAATTCACAATGTTTATGAAAAGAAATGTTCATCTTTCCATTTGATGGGAACTAGTTTGCATAGAAGGTAAAAAAAGTGAGGATTCCAATACATTCAAATATTTAAACTTCAAAGTAGCAAACCTATTGGATTTAGCCAGAGAAATATTAGTTAAGAATGTATGCTCTATGTATTGTTTGCCTCACTTGAACCGTGTTCTTTCAAGTCCTTTGGTGTGATTTTGGTCTTTCTAACCATGGAAAAATCATTAGTTTTTTTTTTTTTTTTCTTGGAGTCAAAGTTACAATATTATTAATAAATATCAAAATCCATATAGATTAAATTAAAATAGGGGAACCAAAAAACACAATACATTGAGTAGCTATGTAGTTCTAGATTTATAATAAAGTATGTCAATGTTATTAGGACCTAGAATATAGGGTATATAAATTACCTCTTAAATTATCTTGAAGTATATGACTCAATGGTTGGACACAATGTGATTTTTGTTGAGTATCATGTCCATCATATATGTGCAAAGGGAATTTTTGAGATGTTTATTCATTACTCTAAACATTATATATATATATATATATATGGCTCAAACTGAAATATAAAAATGGTTGTAGCGATTTAACCATTTCATTTACATTATTCCTAAGACTTAGACCATGTTTCTCAAAAAAGAAAAACATGCACCATTTAGAGTAAAAAAAAAATCTACATAATCAAATAACAAATGAAGAAAATATATAATATCCATTTCTCACCCTTTTTTCAGGGGGGAAGAGCATCCCCGCTGAAGAAGCAACATTTACATATAATCAACGAAGCGATCAAATACAACAGCCAGCGCTGCGAAACCATCACATCAATCACAATCTGTCGATATACATTCTCAATGAAACATTATAAGCTGCCGCACAACGCCACATAATGGGAATCGATCACGGGTGGGGTGCGTGAAAGTCGACTGCCCCAACCGCATGAACTATGCACTCAAGTGCATTTCTCACCCTTATCATTATAGCAAAACACAACAATTTATATACTAATGTTTTGTGGAATAGGTTGTATGGAAGAAAAACTTATTTACCCCATGACCTATTGAAATCTAGGTGAATTTCTTTGCTTACTGTTTGTTAGATATCCAAGTCAATAGATCCATCTTTATCAAAAAAAACCATGTGGCCGTCTCTTTAGGAAATTTTGTTGATTAGGCTAAACATATCAATTGCAATGGGAAATTGGTATACAATTTGTAATAAAAGTAAATATATTTTAATGCTAAATTGTCTTGAAAATTAACACACAAAAAAAACTCGAATTATATTGTCATTGTTATTATAGTTTCCTCATACTTTAATATAAGGTTATCCCCATCTAATGTAGGGAGCTCCATTCTTACTTTCAGTTTTACAACAATATCTATGGGTTTTATTGTGTCTAATCCCAACAATGAATTTTTTCACAATTTTTTTTTGCTTTGAATCATCCCTGCGCTCATACCACTCAAAACAAGATTCATTGAATTTAGTTTACAATAATAAATTTATATTATTAAAAAACACATGTATACAAATGCTAAAAAATACTTGAGTGGAAAGAATTCCATCATTGTCAAATCTTTTATATGCTTATTGGTGTGCACTACATCTTTTGCATTTTGCATTTTAATCATACTTGTTTATTTGGGAGCGCTTTCAATATTTTCATTTCTCATGGTACATCTTTTAAGCAGAGAAATTGGAATGGAAAGACATTGTGCATCATATAAGATGGTAAATAAGGCCAAATAATTTAGATGACATCAATATTCCAAACACAATGACCAACAAGACAAGTGAATGCTTGTACATTCCATTTATGAACATGTAAACCATTTTGATGTTAAAACAATTATAAAAACATTATTAAAAAAGAATTAGTATTCATATCTATTTCTTTCTTGTTATATACAAATCAGTCATGATATTCCTACTATTTATAATAGAAATCTAAAAAAAAAACTAGAATATATAGTTCTTTTATTATTTTAACAAAAAAATACTAAAAACTTCAACTCTTATAAAAATATAAGAACAATATATCCACTAAAGGACAATATATCCACTAAAGGAATAATTGAATTTGCCTAATTGAATGCAATTACTGTTTGCTAGTTCATAATTTATGTACCACTAAAAAGAAGATTCATTGAATTTAGTTTACAATAATAAATTTATATTATTAAAAAACACATGTATACAAATGTTAAAAAATACTCAAGTGGAAAGAATTCTATCATTGTCCAATCTTTTATATGCTTATTGGTGTGCACTACAGCTTGTGCATTTTAATAGTACTTGTTTATTTGCTAGTACTTTTAATATTTTCATTTCTGATGAGACATCTTTTAAGCAGAGAAATTGGAAAGACATTGTGTATCATACAAGATGGTAAATAAGGCCAAATAATTTAGATAATATCAATATTCCAAACACAAAGACTACCAAGACAAGTGAATGCTTGTACATTCCATTTATGTCTACTTTCCTGAATTCGTTATAAATGAACATGTAAACCATTGTGATGTTAAAACAATTATAAAAACATTATTAAAGAAGAATTAGTATTCATATATATTTCTTTCTTGTTATATACAAATCAGTCATGATATTCCTACTATTTATAATAGTAATCCAAAAAAAACTAGAATATATAGTTCTTTTATTATTTTAAGAACCAAATACTAAAAACTCTTACAAAATTATAATAGCAATATAAAGGAATAATTGAATTTGCCTAATTGAATGCAAGTACAGTTTGCTATTGCCTAATTGAATGCAAGTACAGTTTGCTAGTTCATAATTTATAAATGTATCATTGTTATGATTTATAAGCTTGAAAGGGTTTAATTGGATTTTATTAATAATGACAATTTCCTTTCATATTTGGCTTTTAACTATACCTCCCCTTTCCATTAACAAAATTGTGTAGTTTTGTAGCATAAGTTTGTCCAAAGCTACTATATCCACTTCACCCCATTTAAATAAGTGACTTTAAATTTGACATTTCAATCAAGGACAATTTTAAGGGCTAATATTTGCAATGGATATTTCAGAAAAATAATTAGCCAATTTTTATTTTTCCTAAAAACATTAGTCTAAATTTTATAATATAATTTGTTTTACCTCAAATGTCAACAAAATTTTATAGCTACTGTATATAAAATCACTTGAAATTTGAAAATTTTTACAAGGATATCATCAAATATTTTACATTTAGGGTATTAAAGACTAGTAAGATTGGGCAAGCTCCTATACTTTAAGATAAATTTCCATTCTTAAAATTTTCACTGTTTTCTCTTTCTAACCTTCAAAGCATTAATCAAAAAATAATTAAATTAACTACATTTTGTCACCAGTCAAACTATATTCATCAATATTACAACCCTAATATCTGGTAAATAAATATCCTGATGCTGCTGGGTTCAAAGAAAAACATCAATAATTCAATGACAAGATTCCTGAGTACCTCACTTCCCTTATCAGTCACCCGTACACAAATTAACAATGCAGTCCAGCTGTCTTACCTCATATATAAATTTAGAACATAATTAATTTTAATAAAAAAATTCGTTTATATAAATGGCTTTTTCAAGTTCTACCAGTTTTGGAGATGCTATATGCCAAAATCATACCCCTTTCCTGCATTCAGACTGACAGGTTTTAACATGATATTTACACAGGTCCATGTGAAGGATGCGTATAGAAGTCCAAAATTGATCCTCAATAATGTTGAACAGCGAATATATTGCCATGTGTGAAGTAAGCTAGAACAAAGAAAAACCTGCATCAGATTTGATAGTTACAACTTAAACAAATAGTAACATAAAAGTACTTGGTACAGAACATACTCAACCTCACGGATCTCACAGCTCTAATAGTGATGTAAACATTCTTCCTCGTTCACAAAAACTATTAAAATTGAACTGACTGTGCACGCTTTAAAGGATGGGACCTTTTGAGCCCATATTTGAAATCTGTGAGTTTCTTGGATTTCTGGCCAAGGTCTTTTCTCTTCTAACTCATTGCTTGTTAGATGTTTCAAACCTAAAACTGATACTAAAACTAGTTAGGTTGGTATAGTATTCATTGGTGCTGTTTTCCTTTACTTAAAATGTTGGGTTGCTATTGCTAATGGATTTGACACTAAAACTACTTATATTGGTATAGATATTAGTTGGTACTGCTTTTCTTTACTAAGATGTTGCGCTGCTACCCTACTGGATTTGAGACTATAGATGGTTCAACATCAAAACTGGTACTTGAACTGAATCTGAGACATCAAAACTGGTACTTGAACTGAATCTGAGACTGGAGATGTTTCAATTCTAAAGCTGGTAGCTGAATGGTATAGCAGTCCTCTCAACTTTCCAGCAAGGCGCAATGTTGAAATCGACTCTCACTACCACCATCTCCTTGACTCATTTTTAATGATTTGCTGCATGTTGTGCAAACAAAAACAATTTGTTAGTTCATAATTCATAAATATACTATTGTTATTGTTTATAAGCTAGTTTACTTCATTCTTAATAATAATGATAATTTCCTTTCATAATTGGCTTTTAACTATACCTGTCTCCTTTCCTTTTACAAAATTGTGGGTCGTTTTCTAACCTAAGTTTGTCCGAAGCGGCGATATCCAGACCACCCCAAGAAGTGATAAGCAAATTTGACATTTCAATTGAGACGCAAGCAAGACCTATCTCTGTTTAACCTTTAACATTCAAAGAATGGTTTAATTAACTAAATTTTGTCACTAGTTCAACTATACTCGTCAATAGTACAACCCTACTCTCCGTTGGATAAATATGTTGATGCTGTAGGAATTCAAAGAAAAACATCAGTGATTCATTGACAAGATTCCTATGAGTACCTCATTTCTCTTATTAGTCATTCACACTGTCTTCCTTTCCTTATTTACTTCATGAATAACAAGGGAGGCTGCATGGCAGCTAATCCCTGCCTAGGTGTTGCAGCCACCAGCAGCCAGCAGTGGGGGCTCTAGCCATGTTTCTAGTTCTACAGAGCGTAAGCCATAAGGAACTGGAGCTTAGTATTTCTTGAACGTAGCTCGGAGAACAAAATTTCATTTTGCCTAGCTGTTGCAGCCACTAGCAGCCAGCAGTGTTGCAGTCACACTGATAGGCTGGCCAGCTTGTAGCACAGATCAGTATACATGTAATATAGTGCGACACGAGCTTAAGATACAAGGCCCCTTTAGCAAGGAACTGGAGCTTAGTATTTCTTGAACGTAGCTCGGAGAACAAAATTTCATATTGCCTAGCTGTTGCAGCCACTAGCAGCGAGCAGTGTTGCAGCCACCAACAGCGAGCAGTGGGGGCTCCAGTAGTTGCAGCAACGAGTAGCTAGTGCGTGCTTAGCGGTTGCAGCCACCAGCAGCCAGCAGTAGGGGCTTCAGTAGGCATTTGAGCCATTGCCATGCTTCTAGTTCTTCTTAAGCAGTACGCTACAGAGCGTAAGCCATAATTGTCGCTGATAGGCTGGCCAGCATGTAGTACAAGCACAGATCAGTATACATGTAATATAGTGCGACACGAGCTTAAGATACAAGGCCCCTTTAACAAGGAACTGGAACGTAGCGCGGAGAACAAAATTTCATATTTCTAGTTCTTCTCAAGCAGTACATTACAGAACTCTGTACGCACAACTCTGATGATTAGGATATTTGTAAACAAAGAACGAAAAAGAGCACCGTGAACAATAACCGTGAACAATATTCAGAACAGCACAAATGTGAAAGGATCTAATAGTATAGTATGCTCGTTCTTGTATGGCCAGCTTGTAGTACAAGCACAGCTGAGTATATATGTAATATAGCTGTGAAGGAAAGCACCTAGGACTGGGCCTGTTGGAAGTTGTAGTCTGCGACACGAGCTTAAGATACAGGGTCCCTTGAGCAAGGAACCAAATCACTTTTTACCAGCTCGTCTGCAGCTGCTACTTGTGTTGATAACTCCGATGATTAAGATATCTGTAAACAAAGAGCGAAAGAAGAGCGCTCTGAACAATATTCAAAATAGTACAAATGTGAAAGAGTCACTCTTGTATTAATGGATGGTCCCTTGAGCAAGGGACCAAATCACTTTTTACCAGCTCATCTGCAGCTGCTACTTGTGTTGATAACTCCGATGATTAAGATATCTGTAAACAAAGAGCGAAAGGAGAGCGCTCTGAACAATATTCAAAATAGTACAAATGTGAAAGAGTCATTCTCTTGTATTAATGGATGGCATATTTAACTTTTGAAATAGAAATACAGTGATTCAAACTTGCCTGTAACTGAAGAATGTGCATTGTAACTCATATTGCTATGCTCCTATTGTTAGTGGCCGTTTCTTGCTTTCTTTTTTCGTTGTGCTTCTACTTTTACGATGTCCATAATCAAAAGAGTCATGAGGACAAGTGCTAAGAGAAACAATGCTGAGAATTCAGTAAGTTGGCTTATGCTAATGAATTCCATGTTACGTGAAGCAGAGAGATGTATGTCAATATGTAGGTGCTGAAAGTAATTTATAAAAGAGTTCAGGATGTTTGCAAGCTGGTTTTAAGTGTGAATGGCATTGGGTTTTTTAGAATATTTTAGTAGAAGTAAGACGTAATCATTTGAAAAGATTGAAAGACAGTGGGTAAATACAGAAACATGCTGTACAATCAAATAGGGAAGGCCGTGGAAGATCGCAACACTTGAGTGCGGGATAGATTTCTGACAAGGGATAGATTTCTGACAGGTGCAGAAATAAATACATAAATACATATATGGCCTGATTTGATATTATCCAATATGAATATGAAGGGCATTTATTGGAGATGCAAGTGCCAGCTAACAAACGACGCTGGCTTGGGACTTCCACTGTGCTTGGGACTTCCACTGTCGAATCAGTGAGGCAAGCGTGTCTGCGCTTTCAAAGAAAAGGAGATCCTGTTGGTAGCTAATAATAGATCGTTGCCAGCTGATTTGGTAGAAGTCTTTATGGTCGATGGACAAGTCACCAAAGGAGGCGAGCCGCTGTGATGGACTTAGTTGTGCATTTAATTAATTGTAGGTTAAAGTGAATTTATGGACAGTGCACACCTTCAACCTCAAAAGGTGGGAACTAAACCCTCGATTGAAGGGCATAAGATAGAACTTGGGCTCTTCTCATGACAATAATTTCAAGATCACTATTGCACCGATGGTCTTTACAAAGTCAGCAATAGAATCGAGCACTTTACGACACTTTAAGCAATTGCTTGCAGATACTTTTGATAAACCCTAG
>APFE030313425.1:0-10458 GCA_000404065.3 Pinus taeda | reverse complement strand
ATCCAAAAACATGGACCTTCGCACCTTCTTTAGCCTCCAAGTCCACCACTTTCCCCTTATCCTTAGCACTTGATTTTTCCTTCTTCTCAGCCTAGGTGGTTGCATGCTTCCTCGGTGACTCGTGCACTGACATGGGCTTCTTCTGCTTGTCCTTCTTAGGTCTAGGGACTTCCCTCATCGGAGTAGGCTTCGGCCTAGGTGACCTTGGTGCTGTAGGTATTGCAGTTGGAGTCTCCATGCTCACCACCTTTAGAGCAGCGGCCTCAGAGGCGATAGTTCCTCTAGTACTAATAGTCTCTCCTAGTCTAGAAATTGTGTTGAGAATAAACCGCTAGGTTTCCTCGGGTAACTTATCAAATACAAAACTACCAACCAAATCAGTGTAAACCTGAGGATTCATAAATAACCGACAAGTGAACACTAAAATTAGAAGGATGCAAAGTGTTTTTTACTGGATGACCATGCATAATTTATAGGCAAATTTGAATTCAAATTTGATCGTTCCCCCTAGAATCTGTCCATAAATTCTAAATTGGAGGTAAATTTCCAAAGATTTCACTATTAAATTCAGCCTTAAATGTTGTCCCACACTCCTCTTAACCGTCTCCTCATTGTTAAATCATGAACAGTGGTTGTAACAATCACTTTCTGGCTATGTTGCACGGTCTCTCCCCTTATATCACATCTCCCTTCGTGCTTCTTCTGGTACTCTGACATCATTTGTTTTTGCGCAGCCCCCTGTCACGTAGCTCTATAAGCTAAGCAGTGTGGTTTATATTCTTGCACCTCCTTGCAATTGCCTAGAGAATTAAGACAACGCTACCATCATGTAGTCATTGGGCTAGATACCCAATGTATGGCTTCAATCAGCTTCCATTTACCCTTCCTAGGAATGGGTCTCCATTCAACTTCGCGAGCTGAACTTCTCCACCATCTGTAATCTCTTTGATAACATATGGCCCTGGCCAGTGCATATGAAATTTTCCTGGAAACGTTTCAAACTTACTGTCATATAATAAAACCAAATCATTTACCTTGAAGGCATGTAGTTTGATGTGCCAATCGTGCCAAGCTTTTCCACATTCCTTTTGAACCTACTGATGGAATCCATCCAAAAACCTATCTTCCTTGATCTATGTTAGCTGTGCGAGCCTTTTTTCTAAGGCTCCATGTTCTACCATTCTTGTGAAATTCGCTATGCGTAGACTAGGCACAATGTATTCCATAGGCATTATGGCTTCTACCCATAGACTAACCTAAAAGTTGTCTAACCAGTAAGCTTTTTACAAGTAGTTTTGTAGGCCCATAAGATTGTTGGTATGTGCACATCCCAATTGTAAACCTTCATTAGAACATTCTCCAATATCTTATTAAATGCCTCAATCGTTCCATTGGCCTGAGGATGGTATGGCGTACTCTTATGATGGTAAACCTGGAACTCTTCTACTAGTGCGTTGATCATTTCATTGAGAAAATGTGTACTGCAATCACTCATCAAAACTTTTGGGAAACGAAACTTCGTCAACACATATTCGAATAGAAATTTTGCTGATTTTTCCCCTGTACAGTCCTTCACAGGTTGTGCCTCCACCCATCTGGTCAAATATTCAGTGGTGGTGATGATATAACACACACCTATTTTCTTGCCTGGAGGCTGAAATTGGTCCTACAAAATGTATTGCACATTTCTCAAATGGTTGCAATGGCACTCGTAGATTCAAAGGCAACTCATCCCTTTGGGACAGCCTCCCTGTCCTCTAACATGCATCCCATGTCCTACAATATACTTTAGAATCCTAATGCAGTATCGGCCACCACAACCCAGCACGCAAAATCTTATGCATTGTTGCTTTTCCTACGTAATGTCCTCCCACAGCTCCTCCATGAGCTTTAGTGAGGATATCATTTCTTTCAAAGTCAGGCACATAGTGTCAAAGTATTTCGCCTGATCCCATCTTATACAAATGACCTACAATAAGTGAAAATTTTGTCACGCCCACCACCAATTCTTCCTTTTGTTAACTGGTGTATCCCTCTCGAGCCATCCCTATGGTCAGGAAGTGGATAACGTTTTCAAAGTGATTATCTGTTACGTGCACCATGAAGAGCTATGCATTAGACATCCCTTCCTCCAAATTGGTAAGGTCCTCCCCTGTTTCAATGCACGACATATGGTCTAGTCCTGCATTCACCCTTCTTGGCTTCACAATCACCTCGAAATCATACTCCTGAAACAACAACAACCATCTGCATATTTTCCTCCCCAACATAGGCTTATTAACTAGATATTTAAATGTAGAATGGTCTGCGTACATGTTAAAATGTCCTCGTAGCAGGTAATATCTGAACTTCTAGAGCTTACACAATAGAAAAACATTTGCGCTCTATTGTTGAATAATTATTTTTAACCTTAGAAAACTTCCTGCTCGGAAATGATATAGGATGATCTAGTTCTCCTTCGCCAGCCTAGGTCATCACTGATCCTAGAACAATACATGAGGCATCTACATGCACATGGAACTCCTTCCTCCAATCTAAGAAGACTAGGATTGACGCAATGACCATTTTCTCCTTTAGTACATCTAGGTTGTGCTGACATTATTCATCCCAACAGAATGTAGCTTCCTTCTTCAGTAGCTTTTCCATGTGCACGGTAATCTGAGCATAGCATTTGATGAACTTTCGATAGTATTAAGGATGTCCCAGTGTTGCGTGCAGCTATTTAACACTTCTTGGCGCCTCCAAATTAATTATTAGCGCGATATTAGTAGGGTCCACCATAAGCCCTTGTCTGCATACCGCATGACACAGCAAGATCCCAAAAGAGACAAAAAAACAAACATTTCTTCAAGTTTAATGCAATCTAATACCTTCGGCACACATCCAACATTAAGCGCAGACTATCTACAAGGCACTTGACTAACCTGATTACTGTATAGTCATCAAAATAGACCTCCAAGAATTTGTAAATAAACTCTTTGAATGTCGTGATGACTACTTTCGAGAAGATTGTTGGCGCATTCTTAAGTCCAAAAGGCATCACTTTATACTCGAAACATCTCCACTCTATCACAAAGGTGGTCTTACTCCTGTCTTCTAGCGTGATATTTATCTGATGGTATCAAGAGAACCCATCAGTGAATGAATAGGCCTCTTTCCTACCAACATTATCTAGTACTTCATCTATGAACGAAGTTTGAAAATGATCATGAAAGCAAGCATCATTAACCTTCCTTAGATCTACATAAATCCTTATTTCATCCTTCTGCTTCTTTTCCTAAATGACCGTCAGACTCACCCAATCAGATTCCTCCACTGGTTCAATAATACCCATTGCAAGCATCTTATCCAACTCCAAGTGAACATTCTCCTTGTATTTGGGATTAAGGTGATATGGCCTCTGCTTAACGGGCTTCGCCTCTGGTTTCAAAGTT
The DNA here is from genome assembly GCA_000404065.3 of Pinus taeda. Classification (NCBI taxonomy): domain Eukaryota; kingdom Viridiplantae; phylum Streptophyta; class Pinopsida; order Pinales; family Pinaceae; genus Pinus; species Pinus taeda. The sequence goes on along the minus strand of APFE030313425.1, from coordinate 7,024 downwards.
ATTTTCATCACTTCGAAATCGCCTATGATGCCTTTCACATCCAAAAATTTGGTATGGAATAAATCCTAATATTCATGGAGAAAATCAATGACTTTTTCCACTGTAGCTTCATCCCAGTAATCCCCTATCTTCACAAACTTTGGTTCCGCTTCTGTACCTATGTTTACTTGCTTAGTTTTCAGTGGTGTACTGATGTCCGGGTTCTCTATCTACGGTACCTTTACTTTGTGGTGGCCTTCTTCTTCAAGGATGTTAATATTCCTTGGATCCTCATCCTCTCCCTCAGAATTCATATTATAGCATTCCAACGCATAACACAACTGGGTGATCCAATCCAACTGAACAAATTCCAAGGGATCCTGCGGAATTCTGAATATTGTTGCCTTAACCTCCTGCAACGCTTCATCAATACTTTCGAATCTATCTTCAAATATGAATGTCCTCACAAACCCCTCTCTTAATATATCCCATTCCACGGTGCCTTAGCGGAGATCTATTTACAAATACCAGTTCATAGGGATGATTTCCAAAGTATGATAGAAAATATGCACCCACTCTAGTTGCAGCTCCATTCAAAAAACCTTAGTCCACTTTGCCATATGATCTTGCGCATCATTTCTCCCATCATATTTTTCAGTTTTCTGAACTTTCAAGCGACCAAACCATAAGCTCATGATTCTCCTATAGTCGCGCCATTCTTCAAAACTATCTTTATGCATACCCCACCACCATGCAGGCATAGCGCGCAGCGCCAAATCTAGCACTTGGAAGCGATTCTTTTCATGAACTTTTCTTTCAAAATGGATCCATAAATTTATCTACTTCAGTTAGAACATCATAATAAGGCAAAATTCTTACCTTAGATGATATGCATCATAGCAATTTAGTCATCATATTACAGTGCAGCGTAGATACTTCATGCAACCTATTTTGCTAGTGCTCTAAGTGCTTGTCCAAATTTGATGTACAGGAGCTTTCGTGGTCCCATGCAATTCACCCATCAGTTGTTGGATTAACCCAATCTTAGTCTCACCCTATTATTTTATAGATCAATCCAAATCATCATCACTCTCCTCATAGTCACGGACTAGTTCAGTATAGCGTGGTCCTTCTGCACGGTCCGATGGTACTACCACATGGAGTGTTTTCCTTTCAAACAACATTGTCTACTTCTTCAAATTGATGACCCCATTCATTTCGATAGCCCAATCAATTCCAAGGAGCATGGGATATGGATTGGTGTCATCAACAATCTCTATTACCTCAAAGTCATACAACGCACTTTCATCTTCTATATCTACAGTCACCCCATGCAATCTCCCCATAGGGATAATCTTCTGTTGATTTTCCATTCTTAATTGAATTGAAGACCACTGCAGTGCAGACCTCCCCATTATTTCCCAAGTCTATTTAGGCAAAACATTCGCATCCAACCATAGATCCAACATAACTTGATCCATCTTGTATTCTCCTATTTTTGCGGTGAGCCTCATCTCGTGCCCTATTCTCATCTTATGTCTGTCGATATTTTTGACCACACGGTGCCCATCATAAGCATTATCCCTATCAGCACATATGTTTATCAACTCCTGTAATCCATTCATACCCTTACTGTTGCACAAAAGTTTCATGCAAGTCTCGAAGGAAGTAGTAAGCATGCAAGGGCTAACTTATTCAGATAGCTTATCCTAACTTCCTAAGGTAGAGGCTTCAGTGAAGATTTTTTTCTTCCATGAACGTTTCCTTTGCATGCTCCAGATCAAAACCAACTTCTTTTTCTGGAGCCTTGCGTGCCCATCCACCTTCTTCAGGTTGTTTTCCCTTATCCTCACCAGTCATCATACCACTTCGCAACATGATATTCATAATGTCATCCTCTTCGCAAGGCTGAACCCTCATCATTTACAGGTTTAGGGTATGTTGTTGATGTTGTGTCTACTTCTCCTACATTTTAGCTGTCAATATAGGGAATTCTTCTATCACGTGCTCAAATGGAGTAAAATATCGGCATGACGAGCACGTCTTTCTCGTACACTCCCACGCGTAATGTCCTGACACTCCACAATTATAGCAAATAACTTGCCCTCGACCTCTTCCAGGTCCTCCTCCTCCTCGGCCTCATTTGCATCCGTGATATCATCCACGCGCTCCCCCAACACCTTGATACAAAGGCCGAGTTTCTTTTTGAATTCGATATGCAAGTGTTTTTCCATCATCAATTCATAGCTACGCTAGTTACGTTCATTGTGGTCTAGTGATTTACAGAAATTGTAGAATAATTGTTGCGGTGTCTGCACAAAATTTTGCAGCAAGTGGAAATTGTCTGTTACATGTTTTCCTACTACTTGACAGATAGCACAATACAGCACGGGCCTTGTACTTGGTCCAACTTGACCTTCCTGCCTCAAGGGAATTGGCCCAACTCATGCCCTATAATTTATGAAAACAGGGCAGTGATCTTTATCATGCCCCTGGCTTTAAGACTTGAGGCAGCAAACTTCTTCACACATTTCTAGTCAAGCCGCTTTTTCCTTCTTCAAGCTCTAAAACTTTAGGAAAAGGTTCTGAAACTCCGCATGAATCTATTGAACTCCCAACCTCATGTCCTAGATAGGTGTCTCATGTAATCTCATTGCGATATCCAACGCTTCCACTTGAGTCTATATCTTTTGTTGTGACAAAGCAATCCTTAAATGAGGCAGGAGCGTAGCTATAAACCAATCATGGTGCTGAATTTATATGAGGTTTATATTGGCTTCAAGAATTTTTCATTTCAGTATTTGATCTAACTCCCAAGGTGTTTCTCCGATTCTCATTGTAATTTCCTTGAACCCCACTACTAGTTGTGTTTTGGACTTCAGCCTACCAAATTCCTTATTCAAAGCAGTTTAAGTGTCTGCTAATGATGCCAACGGATTATCAGTGCAGTACTTAATGTACCATGTCAATGCACGACCTTGTAGAGAAGTAACCAACTATGCTTTCTTCATATGATCATTTTTAATATTCTGCATTGTCCACACAAACTTCACAATGAACCAAAACTGGTCCAGGTCCTCATTTCCCAAGCCCTTGAAAATGGGCAATTTCATCGTATTCGACATGTTGAACTGTGGAAAGGGTGGTGGTGGTGTGGGCGAAGGTGTATGTGTAGGGTTGAATGCGGAGGTGGTGTGGGTAGATGAGGTATTTACGGAAAACCTTGTCTTATCAACTATACAACGCTTCACGGTGAGGCCTGCACTACTCCCTCATCATCGCTCAAAGGAGGTTCTATCAATGGGTTGTATTCGAGACCTACCCTCTCTTGATTTCTAAAGAATCGTCCACTTCACGAAGATCCAAACATCAATACAATTGCATAAATCACTTTTTGCACAAGAGAATTTTAATCCAAATATTCAAAGATTTAAAATACTTACCACGCGCTCCTTTGAAAAAGAGTTGCTCTGCTTCACTATAGCTAATAAGGTATTGACCATGAATTTTGTCACAAATCCTCCGATGAATTGATAAATCCAGTGATCGACAACATGCACGATCTTATCTTCAGAGGCTTCCAACCTCCACACTACCTTTAGGGTCCACACTATTGGACTTCAAGTCTCCACCTTCCTTGGCCATCTCCCAATTTAGAGATCCACTTGTATAGTTCGATATTGAAGGTGCAGAAGAAGATCTCGTGTACCTCAGTGTACATATATCTATCTAACCATTGTTCTTTGGCAAGCGTGGATTTCTATTTTCTTGCATCGTGAATTCATGGATCTTTCTATCCAACCACTCCTCAATTTATTTCTTGGTCGGATTCTAGTCATGTGACATCACACATATATTTATGCATATCCTGGTCCTGGTAATAGAACCATTTGTTGGCTTAGTAGGTCCCGACCCAGGTTCAGAGTTAGTTGAGCCAAATAAATCCCTACACTACTAGCCCTTTCGGCATCAATCCATAGAGTGCGGACTGAAGTCTCACGCGAAGCAATATGGGGTGATACTGGAACCAAGTTTCTGCACCCAAAGATCAATGTGATGTAATTTGTGCCCTAAATATACTACCACATAGATCAATAAGCCTTTATGTCTTATCAATATAACTCCTTTCGTCAGCCTCTAGACCTCCGTGAAGGTCTACAGCTATCTTTCATAGACCCTGAATAGACTAGTCAACTACTTACGCGCACCAAAGATCATTCTTAACCCAGTAATTACCCCAATCAGCTTAAGTGTTCAATAACTTCAACATACAACAAGATAATCATTGCGTAAACAATTAACAGTAATTGCGTTCAAATAACATTACAAATCGTCTAAAATCGTGCATCAATAGATCATTATTTCATAAGCCCAACATTCATCACAACATAAAGCGCATTCGTTCATAACAAAAGTAAAAATGCAAAACACAAGAATTCTTGTAGTAATATTCTTTATTAATACTTGGTTCAACTTATAGACTCAAGACATCCTTGTGCACTTAGCTGCGGGGGTCTGCACACTCAACTGCAAACTCTACTCTAGGCCTCTGCACACAGAGTTGTAGAGCCTTTCTTCCTACTCTTTTGCGCTAACTCTCTAGACATCTCTCATAGAAAGCTTATTTTCTCTATCATGATCGTGCCTTAGACTCTCTAAGACACACCTATTTATATATTTCCCATGGTTCGTGGACCATTGGTAGATCCTCAAAAAGCCAACTCAACTTACATAAATAATGGTAAAACCCTTTATGAATATTTAATTATCTACGCGCTCCGTGACCACAACTGGCCGAGACTTTACATATTTATACAACAAAACTTGGGATTTTGCCCCAAAATTGACCCTAGGGGACCCCATTCCAACACCAACATCAGTGAGTTTGAGCCTTTTACCTTTGAAGAGGGAGCATACCTTTTAAGGTGTATATTTTCATCCACAAGAAGGTTATATATGGTAAATGTATTATAAATACTCCCTACACCCACATCTAAATGTGTACAAGTATGAAGAGTGCAAAGTGAAAAATGCATACAACATGAAATACCTATTAGTGTCATTTAGGAGCACTACACATAATGACTCCATATCCATGTTTACCAAGTCTAACACCTATATACTCAATGAAGTAATATGAAACCAAATAATTCAATATACAATTGATCAACCAAATATCCAACGAATAATAATAGTGCATGATGAGAAGTGTTGTGAAAATATTGTCCAATGTCCTTTTGTAAGGTATCATGCTCTTCTTCATTCTCTAATTCACAATTTTAAATATGAAGAGAATTTCTCACAAAATTGCATCAACAAAAAAAAAAAAAATTAATTATAAAACAATGAATATTCTTATCTAAATAATGAAGTATTCCTTCATTAGTGCATTGTGAATCTTTTGAAATAAAAAAAAAATAATAATAATAATTCCTAGAATTCACTACCACAATGTCTCTAATTACACGAAAAGTCCATCTTACTTTCATGATCCTAGTAGAAATTTTCATTTTGCCCCTTGCAATATTTTAAGCATCTTTATTAATTTTAAAATCATTTACTTTCTATATAAAAATTTAGATATTCTTCAAATTACTTAATTTTCATACAAAACCTTTACTATTCTAATTTTCAAATCTTTAATATTTTTAATTTTCTTTATAAACATTATAAAATATATTATTTAAAAGTAAATAGTTAAAATATTTATTCCATCTAATATACTTACCTCTTTTCTACTTTTATATATGAATTAAGTGTCATTGTTAAATAACACCTTTTTGTAACCTTTGTAAATGTATGTTATTATTATTTTGATTAAAAATAAATATTCTAAAATTCTTGACCCTTTAAAATTGTGTTCTCAACGAAGTTTGACAACAACAGAAACATTGACACTATGGTAAACTAACAATATCATTCATGTCACAAAATTTACAAGAAAATAATAGCATGATGTAAACAATCAAGTTGAAAAACCAATTGCACACTAAAACTTATGTTACATTAATTAGTCACACTATAAATAAATTAGTCATGGTTGAAGATAAAAATTCTATCTTAACCACACAATCAGTTAGTTGAGTAAATATCTCAACCAAACACTAAAGTAGGAATCATCTAAACAACTCCTAAAGAATAGGAACAAGCTCCAAACCATCACAACTAAGATAAGTAGGAGTTATATTTTCCAAGTCCCCCCCTTAATGACTACTTATCTCAATCTAAATCAACAAATTTTAGTTGTGGTGGTGTTTACAAACATAAAGAAGAATATTTCAATGGCCATATAAAGGAACAACCATCCACCAAAATGCATGGGTGCCCAACCACTACAACCACCAATCTACTAGGATGTCCTTTACATACATGGTTCTTTCAACCATTATAACTGCATACCTCTCCATCATTATCAAATTTGAAATCTTCTAGGGTAATAAATACATCAAGTTGTCTCACAACCCTCGCAAGGGTGTAGTTGTCAAGTGGATTCCCGAGTTCCACTTTTGAACTCCCAAATCACAGATCTCCAGAATTCAATTACTGAACAACATTGCAAGTTATCGAATAACCTCACCAGAAGGCAACACCCACATCTTCAACAAATGATGGATTCATACCTATATCCACAACTGCCAAACTGATCCAGGTTGATGTTGGTGGCCACCCACCTATCCCATTTGGACCCCCGCAATTGTCTCTTTCAGCTTTTTCAATTTCCTAAATTGTAGCAAAGTTTACTATTTTTAGTAGTTTTTCGGGTCCTAAACTTCCGGAGCCGTTTTGAGGCCCTAAACGACGTTTTTTGGGAAATTTGGGGCAACATGGGTCCATGGACCGATGTTGCCCTTCCCAAAGTGGTAGTTCTCGGATAGATCTTTCTAACGAGCTATCATACGCGTCAAACGGAGATCGTATGCCAAAGTTACGACCCCGGGAAATTGATGTACCAATTTACCCAAAACGGGGCCCCCAATTTGGCGTTTCATCTTCTAAGGGTCGGTTTTGGAATGTGAAGGGTTTTCCATTGTTTCTCAATAATAAA